>KZ808459.1:104731-126522 GCA_000696205.2 Oncopeltus fasciatus | reverse complement strand
CTCCCCCCCCCCTATTTATGGGAGATAAAAAGGAGACACAAAAGGAGCAGCTGTTGCTCCGCTCCCGAAGCGCCATCTCGCCGGAACCACTTAACCTCTCCTCTCTCGCCCCGGAGTGCGCTGCCGAGAACAATGCTCCACCGCTAACACCTCACTATAGGTGTAAATCAAGGACTTTCATTAGGGCCCCTACTTCTCCCACTCTCTTTCAGTCTCATAACCACTCGAGACAATGGCCATGAGACGATCCTCTTGGAAATTTAATGCCACAAATACGGCTGGTTTGTGATCCTTCTCTGCTGTCTCATGCTTCCTCATGCTTTAATATTTAAATAAGGATCAATATTGCACATCTCACGAGCCAGTAATATCACTTTATGTAAAGCTAGAAAACTTAATTAAATGTTGAGGGAAAACTTCTCTCACTTTTCTTTATAACTTATAATATTCTGTTTAAATAATTACATTTTGTTTGATTTAAAAATATTTTATATATATATATAGAAAATGAGACATTTGCGGCTGGGATTTATAGTAATCAAGAACAGGTGGTATAGAGAGTGCAGTACACACACAAAAAGAAAAAAACCACAAGAAGTAAAATTTTCGGGGATCCATCTCACCTTCAGGAGTGAATTACTCTCTTCTACAACTAAATATAAGTATAACTATAACTATAAATATCCATAGTTATAACTATTATTATGAGAAAGTCTCTCTTCACTCCTCACTGATGAAGGGCGAGAGATCCCCAAAAATATTACTCCTTGTAATTTTTTTCTTTTTGTGTGCACTGCACTCTCTATCAGACCTGTTCTATATATATAAAGAAAACTGTTTATCCAATAAAAAATTGTTTCTATAACTCATTATGTCAAGATATTAATGATCATTCAGTTTTTCTTTTAAGTAAATTCCTCTTTTCGAATTCCATACATTTACGAACTCTTTAAATAATTTGCTGGAAGAATTTAATTGCTCAAGAGAGTGTCAGAGTTTATAATAAATACACACTATGTTTCTCAACATTAAAAAGAAATAGAATATCCTTATTGTGTATTTTTGCAAAAAATTTTCAGATCACAATAGTTAGAAAATTATCAATTTAATAAGTACAGCAAAGTTTTTACTTTGTTCAAAAGCGATGAGCTTATGACTTGTTTAGTCTATGTTAGACAAAATGGCATCTCCACAATGGATTCCTGCACTTCGTTAAATCAACAAATAAACTATTAGTTTGCATTGTAGACCAGTAGTGATTTGCAAAGGATTGGCTCTGACTGCTCGCCTCTTTTGGTAAGCTCCAAATGGAAAAGCTGGGAGCGGGCTCTGTGGCGGTGGGGTAGTCCTGACGTCATGTTTTCACAACAAACACCCCCCGGATAACCTATCTAACAAGTGTTGCAACCGGCTGAAAACACTAGTAGTCTCTTTGGCCTAAACCAACACAGTCTGAGCGCACTTTACAAACCCGGCAAAAGCGGCGACCGATTGTTTTTAGCCCTAAGACAACATCGGACCTTTCCCTTGCTGACATTGCTAAAGAACAACACAATTCTCCTAGCCCCCGGTTAATTGGTTGTACAAACTGGGAGGTAAATTCGTCGCTCACCGGAAAACTGACTCTACCGCAGATCGAGTTAGGGCATTTGTAGGAAAGTTTTCTCTTGTAATGGCTTAACCGCACTAACTAACGCATAATCTGCTCTTTGAGGATATACATCTGCTAATATAACTAAAAGCCTCTTAGACTTATAATCACTAACAAATCTATGCTTTATTTTTTTATCCATCCTTTCATATCAAATAAGTATGTTTAGCTGTCAAATTTAAGTGCTTCCAAGAGGAGATATTGCAATATTTTCGACATAAAAAGTTCAAAGGACTCGAATTACTGAAGTAAGGTTAGCTCTTATCTTTCTAGGAAACGTTGATATTGTGAATTTAACAAAAGTAACTGCAATTCTTTATTTCACTTAAAAAAGCATTGTATATTATTCGCACCAATGAATTTACTTACTAATGTCAACCAAACTGAAAGTTGACATTGTAGAAATATAAAAAAAAATATCAGGCCAAGTTTTATTAAAAAAAACAAAAAAAAAACTCATTTCTCAGAAAATTCTTTAAGCAATAAATATTTGTTTTCAATCATTTTTAACAAAATGTAATATGTAAATAAAGTTTATAAAAATAAATAAGTATTAATTTTGTTGTGGTATATTATCCTGCTCGAACCTGAGCCATGGCTGGAACAGATCAATTTTTTATTCTATTCCCTCGAATTAATTTTTTAAAATTTACTTGGGATAAAATACCACAACAAAACGATAAATAGCTAGACAATGTCAGCTCCTTCGAGCATAAAACGACGTATTTGTCTATCTCTGAGGTTTAGACTTTCGCTAGTGTGCTGGGAATTTAATAGGTCATCTGTCTAGTCCCGGTGGTGTAATAGTTAGTATACCGGCCCAGAAAGCAGCAGATCCAGGTTCGAGCCCTGGCTGGGATTTATGGATGTTTAATTCTATTCCCTCGCATTAACTCTTTTAGAAATGATTCATGGAGTATTAGGCTAATAACCTAGCAGTTTACAGTTTAGATATAATGCGCCATGGCGGTGAGAAAGAGTACTTCCATACATCTGTTTGAAATCCAAGGATAAGCACCTGGCTTTCGGCAGGAAAGGAATCTCAGCCCTCCCTTGAAACAGTGCCGCCATGATTTAAGGGGATTGACCCTAGCGTTGTTCCATGCGCCATTACAAGGAGACAGTAGCAAGTGTGTTGCGCTCTCGGCTACATCCATTGTTCGCCTCCTCAGCCGTTATGCTGTTTAATTACGCTAATGGCCAGGGCCATGTTAATTATAGGGAGAGGGGAGGCCTTCTCTCTCTCCCAATTTCTCGGCTGGATTCAGCGGCTCTTCCAAGACCATCTCCACACTGCTCAAGGAGACGTTCTCTTCTATTTCTTTGCCGGAGGGAGAAACGACCGAAGACCTTTCCACTCCGCCCACCCATTTTAGATTACAGATAGAACCTCGTTCCCCTTTCCATCAGTAAACCCTCTTCTTCTTCTACTTCTTCTTCCATCCATGAAAGGCGCGACCTTTTCCGCCACTCACCCCCTTCCACCCTCTCTCTTTTTGTTCCAACTCACAATTATTCCCTTTGCCTCTTCCCGGGAGAGTTGTAGCAGGCAACCTCTTAAAACACCTCCCGTCCCTGTTTGAATCGCCTCCCTCTCGGCCCATACAAGTCTTAATTCTTCGCCGCCCCTCATCGCCACCCTCAAGCTCTCCACTGAGACACAACTTCCACTAAATGCTCCAACTCCACTTTGAACGGTAATAATGCGCATTATTTCTTCAAAATGGGCGTTAAACGAGACTAAAAGAGCATAAACTTTTCTTACCTTCTGTTTTCAAGTGGGTTTCCATAAATGACTTCTTTATTTGTTTACTGCCTCATTTTACTTTTTATTTATATTTGTACAAGCAATATAATTTATTATTTTAATTTATATTCGTATGTTAAATAGACATTTAATTTTAACAATAACTTTTAACTATAATTTTAGTGAGTTAGACATTATTCTTTTATATTACTACATGCTTCAATTGGTGAATAAAATACTATTCTTCTGAAAATTTATCAATTTATTTCCCCTAAAATTTTTAAAAAAACATTTCATCACTTTTCCTTAAATCACAACTAATGTTTTTTTTAATATCTTGAAAAAAGTTGTTTTAAGCCTATGCTTGCAGAAAATTACTACATTTATATAAAATAAAATCAGTTTTCTTCATTGATTTCTTGATATCACTCCCATTTTTATTAATTTTTTATCCATTATATAGTAAAATCATAATAATATTTTTCCCTAAATATTTAACATGTCAATGAAATGGATCTTTAAGGGATATTTGCCCTTTCTTGAATACTTAATAATAATTGTTTTTGAATTTGGTACCGTCAATAGTCAGCAAATCTAGGTGTGTTAAATAATTAAAACTTCATAACTACTGTGATGGTTTGTTTTGAAGGGTAAATAAGCAAGACGCCGCAGGGATGTGGAAGGGACGTGCAGGGACTGCGTTATCACAGAAGGGCAGGTAAACCTCATTGATTAGTGGCCCTAACTCCCTTCATATGGGGGTGATTATGGCTGACATGTGCCTCTGCTTCTGGGGAAGAGTGGCGTCTCTCTACTGCCCTGGGAAATTGTATTATCTCGCCGCGCAACACATACACACACGCTAACTCACGGGCCTACGAGAGATGTCTGTGCACATATTTCCCCACCCCCTTACTCTCCTTTCCGGCTAACATCTTCATCCCCCTTCTCGTCGGACTCCATCGTTTAAGGCTCATCAATCTTATTGGCCCTCAGAGGCCTCGTCCATTGATTGGTTTATTGTTCATTCTTCATCACTCTGAAACACTTCTGCAGTGTTTGTTCGCTACCTTTAAAGGAAAACTGAGTGATTAGCAAATTTTCTTGTAGGCTTGGCGGGACGCTACCTGAGATCAAAGAAAAAAACTATGGCGGCTAGTAATTTAAGTTTTGCAAGAGTTATCATACCTTCTGTAATCCTTCTTCATTGGTTTTTGCAAACCATCTTCTGTTGGCGAGCGCTTTCGGACATTGTCCATCTTCTGGCCGAATACATGTGTTCACTGTCACTGTCTGTATTCAGGGTGGGCCGACCGTCTCCTGCAGTAACATATATGTTCCTCGTTTAGAATCTACAATTTGCTAGAGTTCATTAATCATTAGAAAAGTACTAGCACTTAGAGAATAAAAAACAACAACAATGAAACAGTAAAAATTAAATATATCTTAAATATTATTAATAAAAATCTTACAAACATAAATTTTTAAAGTGTAGAATAATTTTACCCATAATTCATAATAAAATACATTTCTCCTAGAGAAATTCTGCACAACTAGCAGAAGAGAAGAATTTACTAATTTGAGTATGTTCACGTAGGCTTCGACGGTCGTCAGATGTATTTACCGTTTCTTTTTCCGGGTTGGACCGTGTCAAGTTGTTGATAGTTGCTGAGCTTTCGCACATCATTTGATGGCTTGTTCATTGTTCATTCTCTATTCAGCCCTGAAGAAGCCATCACATGTTGGTGCAAAAGCTCGGAAACTAGCAACAACTTGACACGGTCCAACCCGGAAGAAGAAACGGTAAATAAAAAATTTGAGTATGTTAGACTATAATTATTTATAGCAAAAATTAAACGGATAAAGACATGTTTCCTGTTTATTTATTTTTCTTTAATTTTATCTAAAATAACTAAGCTGATAAAAACTTGAAATCCGGGAGTTCTGTCTGACTCTTTTTTCTTCTTTCTTATCAAACAAAAATAATAATTATAAATAGGAATGAGCGGAGGAAATTATAAGGATGTTATAAATTATGTTAAATTCTGAGCTAGTCCATTAGTGGGGAAAATTTATTTTAAAACTAACGGTTTGTTTATAAATTACTCGTGTCACAAAAACTTGTTCTGAAAAAGTTTGAACCATGCACATAGCCAACAATATTTAAACTGCATTAAACTTAATAGGACTATTTAATAAAATTTGAAGTGAAGCGAAAATAAAAATGAAATCACATCAAAGTTGTGAAATGCTCTTTTACATTTCCGTATCTGGCAGATGCAACATGTTTTCTGGTTTTGGTTTTCATTTCAACTATTAAAAAAATACCAACTCAGGCCTTTTTGGATTAAGATTAACCGAGCTACATAGTCACTTACTAAGTTAAAGATAAAAAATCCTCATACTATGGCAGTGACATCAGGTTTAGTTCAAAATTAAAACTATTTGTGATTGACTATTTTAAAAAAGCATATTCTTTTATTCTCAAAATTTCATTTATTTATTAATGTTTTAAGTCACTGTCTGAATATATTTACTTCTACTTTTTACTGTATATGAATTTTATTGTTTCATACTTATAGTGATTTTTTTTTTTCAGATTAACTCAGATCTAACGTTTCTGGGTCCAGATTTATATATCACAGTTAGTAAGTTTTATAATTTTAAATATTGTGTAACAGTAATTCTTATTTATANGATTCCTCACTATATCACAAAGCTCCTCCGCCGCCACATTGGGCGCAGGGCGAAAGGGCTTTCCGACGAAGGGGTCAAGTTGTCCACTAATTTCTAGGTCTTCCCCCAACCCCTACACCTCCAGCAACTTCTCCCTCTATATCAGTCCTTCCATTTATATTAGAGGTTGGGACCCATGCTCCTTAGGGTTTCGTGGATTCCTATACCTTTTGCTCGTGTTGGGAGCGTTGTGGTTGGCCCTATGGATCGTAACAATATTGGGGAAGCTGGACGATCAAAGGATGATGCCTTATGAACGACCAGCCCGTTCAATTAGCCAAAATGAAGACTTACAAGTATTTTAAAAATAAACATAATAATTACGTATCTTGAAATGACCGTAGAAGGATCGAAGTATTTGGTTTCGTTGGAGTTTTCAAATATATTGAAATTTAGCAAAAGGGAATTGGTTTTAACTTGCAAAGAGCCCATATACACATTTAATTACCCAGTAAACTGTTATAATTTAATTATAATATTAAGTCATGTAGAGCACAAAAGATTTAATATCTGATAGTATGTTTCTCTTTTTATTGTAAGCAAACATAAAATCAAAATAAATTATTCCTGTCATCAGATGGCTTAGGCATCGATTGCTATCCGAGGTAAGAGCAGAGCTAGTCCCGTTTCCTCCATCTTGAAAAGTTATTCCGGGAGAGTGTAAGTTTTCCCTCTTGAACTAATTTCCTCCGCTCATTCGAGATTGACACGAGGAAATGAAAGAAATAGGCCCTCTCGCTCCTCAGCACCCAACGAGGTATGAGGAGGCTAGTCGTGCCAGGCCTTTGACACCTCGGGCTGAGTGACGTAGCAGGATTTCATGACGTCACTTGACTGATGGAGGAAATTATTATTCCCCTATTTCTGAAGGTGTGGTGGGTAGGGTTGTAAGGGAGAGCGTAGGGAATCTTTGTTGCACCTCAAATTTTTAACAAGAAATATCGATCTTTTTTTTTTTTTAATAAAAAATAATAATAAGGTACATATACCATATAATAAATAATAAAATATAAAATGAGTTTTATTATATCTTAAGTTTTAGAATTTTAAATTTTAATTTTGTTAAGACTTTAATAGAGTCTTTTCATTATAATTATGTTGGATTGTTAAAAATATTTTCCAATCTGTTACAGTTTTTGAGAGGCAATGTTAATAGAATCTATAGAAATAACTAGATATCAGGCAATATAAATTGAGCTCACCCCATTTATTTTCTTAAACAGGTCAGTCCGAAGCCCAGTTCATTCGACTGAATCCCTGATGAGTACGAACTTCGGTTAACAAGATTAGCCCAGTCCCCATTGGAACTCGTCACATTACAATGACTGCCAGAACACTTTTAGAATTTATTTCAGTATGATCACGAAAACTCACATGTTCATCTGAATATCATTTAAATGGGTCTGTGTGATCTTTTCAACACAGACAGCTGAACAGAAGCCCGAAAATATGAAACTCAACCGTTTCCAACGCCTGAACCTTACAGTAGCTAAATTTCAGTCACCTATGGCATTGGGATAACTTGAATACTAGTATGGCTTTGACGTCTTCTAACTAGCTCCGTAAAATTGACTGATCCCAAGCACGAATCAAACATGTAAAGAACAAGGTAAAAGCAAATTATTAAGTACACATAGGAAGAAATGACGTACTTGAAAAAAAAAATTCTTGTCATATTTTTGTCGCCTTTTTGCAATGAATAAATCTTTATTTAGTTTAAAGCCATGCTTGTTTAGAATAGAGTGGGACAACATCCATGGATAACAACTGGTTTAAAACTTTAAAAAAAAAAAAAAGAAAGAAAAAACAGCCTAGAAAAGTAGAAAACTTCTAGACTTCCTGCTATTATCAGAAAAGTAATTCCAGTTAAAATTCAAAATATAAGACACATGCCTTATCCTCTACTTTCTATGTTTTTTTTTATTTCTATCTACTTTCATCCTTTTATTTTTTCTTAAATTTTATTATGTTCAAATTTTGTTTACAAATATTTGGATCGATTATATCACCGCACTCTTTTGTATACTTTGTATATTACTCAAAGAGGTTTCGTTCAAAATTTTAGGTAGCAATGAGGTTAACGTATGCTAACAAAGAACAAAAATTCTACATAAGAAAAATATTTAAGAGGCGTATTCACATCTCGTGTTTACTAACAATTTCCTTATTACTTCGAAACAATATTTTGATGAAAAATCTTATTTGATAAAGTCATTTTATGACATTTTTTTTGTAATTAGTTATAGTAAGCTTTGTGCTAAAAAGGAAAAGATTATATATATTTTAGCTAAAAAGGAAATATTATTTATAATTTATCGGTTAATTGATTTTCAATATAAAACATTTTACGTGTACGGAGTGCGTATGAAAGTTAATATTGTTAACAATACCCTAATCCTAAGTCTTGTAAAATATGTACCTTAAAACTAATAAACAATTTAAGAAATAAAAAAGCCAGAATATATCAAAAGTCACATTACTCAAACTTATCGTTAAAACAAATACAAAACAAGTCTGTAAACGTAATACATTATCAACATATATGGATATATACACATCTTATTATGTTAATTTTGTGTGTGTGTCATATGACTGTAACATTAAATTATTGTCTTATTTAATAAAGTTGTTCTTAGTAGTTCATGCGTAAAATGAAGACGGAGTACAGTAAATTGGGCACATGAAGAGGGTAAACAAGGATGATCAAACAGAATGAAGTCATTTCGCAGACATTTTGAGAGTACACACACTACCGTGTTCCCACTCGTCCCTTTTGGATACACGCGGGCAGTAGTGTGGCTTTTCCTCCATGGGGCAGTTTACTTTGATTTCCCGGTGTGTAAACACCCCCTAGGGCCATAACCTTATATATAGAAAGGGGGTGAAACCTTCTCGGCAATTAGAAATTATTAAATCCGGTCAAAGGCTACTACTACCACCGCTAGGACCTCTGCCGTACGCGCTGCCTACGGCCGTGAGGAGTGTACACAATAATTAAACAGAGCCAAGCCGCCACCCTTGAGCCCCTCTGACCGCGAGCCACCCCTCAAATATTTGGCCGTCTTAGCCCCCCACCCCGAGGGCCCAGACCGCGCCCTTCTGAGCTCCTTGTAATTATAGGAGAGAATATGTGAGTGGGGTGGTTAGGGAAAGGGTCGCCCGAAGGAGGGCTGCGGCTTGGGGGGAGAGCCAAGAGGACGAGTATAAGAGTCAGAAACTATACCTCCCATGTTGGTTTAGGACTATTATTACGTAGAAGGATCGAAGTATTTGGTTTCGTTGGAGTTTTCAAATATATTGAAATTTAGCAAAAGGGAATTGGTTTTAACTTGCAAAGAGCCTGGGTTATACTAAATGCTACATATCTCCATGTACTCCTAGGTCATGTGCGTCAATCTACTTCACCTTCATTATAATTGGGATCCTCATTCGTATGATCTCTCCACATGATCTTTATAAATTTCAGCAAAAATGGTCCACATTTTTCTACTTTAGATTAGCTAAATAACTCTAAGAACATCGTCCTCTATGACATAACGTCTAAATTGATTACAAAAATGGAATACCTTTGTTCTTAATTCTTACTTAAAGAGTAAATTTCGGGTAACTAACAGTTTTGTAGAAAATAAAAAAAATGTATAAAGCTAGGATTAATTGATATATCTCATAGTTTAAAAAAAACAAAAAAAAACAATTTATTTCTTTTGTTATAACAAAAAATTACTTTTTAAAATAAATTACTGTATTTTCCAATGATTAATTGCATTATTTATATTACATTTGAAGAAAAACTTTCCCCGAGATATCCTAATCACATTAAATGTTCCTCTCCCGGATCTTATTTAACATTTTAAATAAAGAAGGGGGAAATGACATTAAACGCAATAAAGACATAGAATTAAGCGGACATTTTTTTTTTCTCTCTCGTTTTGAAAAGCCGAAAGAAAAAAAAAAACTCTCCACCCCCCCTCATTATAGGACGCAAACAAGCAAACATGAGGACAACCTGAAAAAAAAAAAAAAAAGCGAAAAATAAAGAAGCCGACTCTACTGATTGAATACAAAAGAGAGGGTTGGCCCCAGACGGAAGATGTTAATGTGAAGAGTGCTCTTGGAAGTTAAGGACTCTCCACTCTCGAGTGCCTGTGATTGACGTTGAGTATTTTTAGCCAAGCGTGAAACTCCGTCCTTCCTGGGGGCCTAGGACAACAGGTTGCGATTCTAAATTCTCCAGAAAAAAAAATCCCAAAGAGAAATTTAAAGTCTTAACACTATTGAAGAGAAATGGATCTAAAAATAATACCATGAAAAATATTTAATGAAGAAATTTCGCACAATCACGAAAAAAACATTTCTAAATTTAACTTGGTATAAAGTTATAAGTTTCCTGTCGTTCGTTTCGTAATTAAAGAATCTTTAATTACAAAACTTACATGCTGGCGCTGCGGGTTCAAATCCCTGGACAAGCTTTCATCCATAAATAAAGGCTTTTCCTAAACCATGGATGTTTATAATGGTATAACAACTAAATACATGTTGTCGCAGATCGCACCACTCTCTATGACCCAAAGTGGTTGAAGGGGAAGCTAAGACTTGTTAAGCTAAACAAAAAAAAAGCCTGTGGTATTAGTATTTGATCAAATTTAAACCAATAAATTGAGAGTCCAAAACAATAACAAAACTGAATAAATGTAGTTCAATAAAATGGTCAATAATACTAAATAGGATGATAAATGCCCTTTAAAATTACTTAGTTGTGGTAGACGAAATTCACGAAGAAGTCAGGAGCCATTTCTATATATATGTAAGTTGTTTTTTTTGTTGTTTTTTTTTACAAAAACTTATAAAACTTACCAATTTATGGTTAGTATATGGTCTAAAACAATCATTCAAATGATGTTATATGTATGAGTGTTACTATTATCTCACTGATTCAGAAGTATATTAAAATAGGCTAGAAGAAAAAAAATGTAAATTCATTAGTAATAGTAAAAAAATCATTCCTGTTACAGAATTATACCTGATTGGTTATAGCTTATTGGTTATAACACTCTTCCCGCTCATCTGGGTCATTGTAAACATAAGCGCAGTATGAAAAAAATTATTTTTCACTGCAAGTGTTGAACCTAAGACCATCGACTAAAGAATCCTAAACAAACCACGGAACCATATTGTTCCTTCAAAAAATATTTAATAAATAATAGTTTTAATGAATAATTCTTTATAAGTTATAACCATTTGAGCAAATTCAATTAACCATGTAATTGCTAGAAATAAATCAGGATTTCCAAGCATAGCGACCATCGGAGGGGGGTACAATTTGTCCTTAGACGGCCATTGAATGTCCCGAAGCCCGTAATTGCCGAGCCTCGGTGGCTGGAGCAAGGCTCCAGGTGTCTGGAGAAGCCTTAGTCCTCTCTCTCCAGGGGTAGCACTGTAGATGAGATATTGGCCCAAGTTGCCTCCTCGGATTCCTCACTATATCACAAAGCTCCTCCGCCGCCACATTGGGCGCAGGGCGAAAGGGCTTTCCGACGAAGGGGTCAAGTTGTCCACTAATTTCTAGGTCTTCCCCCAACCCCTACACCTCCAGCAACTTCTCCCTCTATATCAGTCCTTCCATTTATATTAGAGGTTGGGACCCATGCTCCTTAGGGTTTCGTGGATTCCTATACCTTTTGCTCGTGTTGGGAGCGTTGTGGTTGGCCCTATGGATCATAACAATATTGGGGAAGCTGGACGATCAAAGGATGATGCCTTATGAACGACCAGCCCGTTCAATTAGCCAAAATGAAGACTTACAAGTATTTTAAAAATAAACATAATAATTACGTATCTTGAAATGACTAGCTAAAAATTATATGATCTTAAATGGAAATACAATTTCTTTATAAGCCTAAACAGTAACTCCAAAAGTTAAAATGAGTTAGAGCAAAATAAAATTTCTTACTGCACACAAGACTAAGATTTTATTAATTATTAAACTTATAGTTGATATTGATATTCAATTTATTTTATAATAATTATTTACTTGAAGAAGATTTCATGCATAGCAAAGAAAATCCTTTAGTTATTTAGGATCGAAAAGACAATGAAGAAAAAGGCGATTTATTTTGCCTAAACCAATTTCAAAATTACAAAAATAATCACAGAATTTGCCAGTAGAATAAATTTACAATGCAAATTAATATTAGTAATCTATAATTAAAAATTGATTGGTTAATATAAAGCCATCAAGCTTGTTAAATTATCTGTACTATAATCTTCGTAATCTCCTTGCATATTATTATATTATATGCTACTATTAAATACTATATATCACATTACAGTAGCAGTACAAAAACTTAAATTAATAGATCCTACTAATAATAAAACTTCCAAAACTATTACATTTTACAATATAATGTATAATATATACAAAGATTAATATGTACACTGGTCATTAGTGTCCTTTATAGTGCCTTTGGCATTAATCGCATACAATTAAGATTTTATAAAATATTTTATGAAATCCAAGATTTATTTTAAAATAAATATTTTTTATTATTTTGTAATATTGATAATGCTTTCAAATAAAGTTTTAATTTTCCTTTTAAAAAACGCCTCTAGAAAAATTGTTAGTGTAAATTGATAAAATAAATGTGTATTTTTGTACAATAATTTAATATTTAAATCCAATATGTTGCTTCTTTAGCATAATTATTTTTATTGATATAACCAGTGTTTGTTTATTAATTTAGTGGTTAATAATATTTTTCAAGAGGAATGAAAAGTTAGCATTGTAAAAATTCAAGAATTTTTGTTCTACATTTGTACCTGCATGGTAAGCTATTTTTACATTATTATGTATATAAAAAAATTGTCAACATACCCATTTGAAAATTTACATAATTAAATTATGTATTTAAAATAAATTATTTTATATTCAAGAAAGTAATCATGTAAGAGTATCAACCTATTTTGCGTATACAAATAGCTAAGTACTATATGAAAAATAATAATAGACACGTATGATATGGGAAATTCATTTTCACTAGCAAACATTTTCGAAAGTTTTTTTTTAGTTCCACAAATTAATCACCCTTCACAAAAGCACACATTTGCCACATAGGAGGAGGGAAACACTGAAAAACAGGCATAAGCACACCCCGTAGGCCCTAAATTCAGTGGTGCCCTGTTTAATTAAAACAGGTGATATATTTACAAATGTATGTATATGTGTGAGTTTTTGCCGTAGGATGAATGGGTGCCAAGAGTACGTGGGGTCGTCCTTCCGCTGAGTGAAAAAACCTGGTACAACAACCTGTTGGAGCCGCGACTCACACGAATCCTCCCTCACACAATATAAAACACACACACACACACACAGTGAGGTAGGAGCATCACGGCCGAAAAGGGCCACACAAATGGCCGGTCCCTTGTTCGTCAGAAGAGGGGCAGGAGGGGGTGGTATCCCAAACAAACACACGAAGAAATGAGCCCTCACGAACACAGACGAACGAAGACCACTCACGGAGTAACACAACCAGCGGATACACTTACACGCACAGAGACGATTACACGAGCAAAGCAAGGATAAAATTCAGTTATTCCGCCCCCTGGATTTTTCCCGTCCCTCTTTTAACCTTTTAATCCTTGCCTAACCTCGAAATGGGGTGATGCCCACACTCGTTAAATTACCCTCTGGTCTTGTCACTGATCTCTATCAAATTGCGGCTTTTTTTTTTTTTTCAACAGTTCCTCACCCCTTTTTTTTCAGTTTATTCCCCCTGTTAATCTCTTATCAAATATTGAACCAGAACATCAAACGCTGATGCCTTTAAATGGAGCAGTAACCTTGTTAAATTAATATAAATTCATTTTAACTCTTATTTCTTTAATCTTTACACTTTTACACACATTCTATCTGCTCCTATGGTCAGAAAGTCATCATCATTATACTCCAACCCCTCGGGGTCAGTATTACACAGCTCATCCTTATTTATCCGTCTGTCAGCTTTCTTCTTTTTCTCCAAACCTGCCAAAAGCTATCCGGATACCATCTTCCCAATGAAAGAAGGATATCTTTCATTATAACAATTACCTAAGAAATTTCGATTTTATTTCTTCATAAGAAATCTCATAGAAAGCCCTATTATATATATATACATATATGATTGAGCAGAGCTGGCCTTTTGTAAAAATGATAGCTCAATATGCTTTATGCAGAGAACTCTAAATGTTAACATTCATCTCTGATAAGATATCTTCTTGAGCTTTGCTTGTACTGTACTATTATTAAGTCTTGTTATCATTTTTCATTCATGCCCACATTCTTATGTTCAAGCAGATTTTATAAAATAATCAAAATAATACATCAACTATTATCTATAATGTATAATAATAATAATAATAATGATAATGTATCGACTATCCGAATTTGAGAATTTAAAAAAAATCTTAAATATAAAACAACAAATAAATATTTAAGAAAAAAAAATAGTAATGACCACCATTCAACTTAACTCATACTAAAGTCTGGATTATGCAGAGCCAGTTTGAAATATATGACTAAAATAAAAAGAAATTTTGGCCTTAACTAAACCGAGGAGGAATTTTAGATGAGACTACCTGCCCTGCTTACTAATATCTTATAGAAATTAATATAATAGTAAAATATTTATGCGTCAATTTCGAATATTATATAAAAATCGAAAAAAAATTCTTATGTTTCTATTTAAGCCCTCCTCTGAAGTGCCCCTCCCACTTTCTTAATATTTGAAATTTTATTTTACTTTAAATGAAATATAAACTTATACTAAGAAAAAATCTTAACTCAATTTTTACCCTCTCCCCTGCATTACCTCTCTTTTCCCTTATGCTATACATTACTCCTTATATTTTCATTTCTGTGTGATCTATCTGTCTGAGGAATCTGTAGGTCGTTCATAAATGTATTGGTATTGTCAAGTTTTAATTTTATCAGAGAGTGAGTTCTTATGACGTAAATCCTTCAACTAAATAAATATTAAAGAGTTGAAAAATTTTTTTTATTCTATGTTCTACAATAATATTTGAAAAAAAATTCAGTTGCTCATGGCGACGCAGATTTGATTTCACATCTACTATTCCTTCCTTTCAGCCACTATCGATCCTAATACCGTCTCAGCTCCATGTCAATAACTGTTATAATAAAGTAAGGGTTTAATTCGAGTCGGCGTCGGTATAGCCGTCGTCTACCAATAACCCTGAAGATGACCTAGGTACACGCGATCGGGCGATACGAAACAGCCGGTATGTACGACACACTCCCACACCATTATGTTAGGTAATGCTCACCGATCAGGAGGAAAACCTATCTGGTTGCTAACACCATGAATTTTATTTATCAACATATTTTTTATATATAAATTTTAGTGAATATTCCATAGTTAAGCCTACATTGAAATTATTTGAGTATAATGTCATAATTATATCCTATTATTGTAGGGTATAGAAAATTTTTTTTTATAATATAACCTAAGAATATGTTATCTAAATATTATTAATCTATGAAATTTTTTTCTTGGCGGAATATGTGTAACAGAAAATTTGATTTTCAGAGCCATTTTTAAAGCATGATTAATACAATTAGAGGTAAGTGGATTTGGAAAATATGTTACAAAAACATTTAAAAGGTATCTTATTAGAAGCAATAGTAAATATAGGAAAACCTTTTACTTTAAGATATTATTAAGTAAATGAATGGGAGTATGGCAATACCCCGATAAATAATCAATAAATATAACAATTCCCCGGGTATATCAGAATACAACCGGACATTTATCAGAAATGTAAAAAACAGTTTCTTTGGTCTTAATAGCAATTCATGTTAGTAAGTTGACGCGACTATTGAAAAATTACAACAAATCTTCATCGATCCTATATTAGAGGTGCTAAAAATATGACCCGTTAAAACTTATCTACATAAATATGTATATCTGCGCGCTTTTCATATTCTTATTCTGCAATTTTTAAAATTGAAACAGATTTCGGTAGTTCATCTTTTTTTCTTTTAAACCTTTAGGGTTTTGTGGATGTACCAAAATTTACAACATAGTCAAAATAGATATTGAAAATACCGCGGAAAATGAGTACATGATAACAATAGTCTAAATTTCTATAGCAAGATGTGTACCTGGAGAGGAATTTGCATTTCTTAAAACACTTTTCGCTGTAATTTTACTTAAATGATATTAGATTTTATTTTGGTATTTTGTTTCAACAGTTGAACTCTTTAGAAATCTAATTCAGGTCTTATTGTCGCAAATATATCATGAAACTATTTTTTTTTTGCTTTGCAATTGATATCCTATATATTGTTATATTTCTTTTTGCATTCAAATTTTATTTAGTGCAGTAGTGTTAAAATAACCGGTAATGTTTGGTTTTATTTTTTCCCTACATTTTAAAACAAAAAATTTATTCTTCAAGGATTACGCGTTTTATTTTTTTTTTCTGGTGTAAAATTGTAAAAGACGGTAAATAAAAATAAAAATAAATAAGTATTGGAAACTTAAAAAAAAAACCATTTTGTTAGAGATTGGGTCCGAAAGGGTCTCATTAGATAAATAAAAAATAGAACAAACATTGTCCATTATAATTGTAAACAAGAAAACATGGCAAATTGGATGGTATCTCCTTATCAGAACTTTCGAATATGTCATATTTTAATGTTGAACATTGTTGAAGTTTTCTAATATTTATTTATATTGTCGATATTGTGATATGATACTGGATTTATTCATATATTTATAATTGTGACAGCACTCATGTCTCACCCTCAGAAGTTCGGGTACCCTGAAGAACCACTCAAGACGACGTGTAGGACTGTCCCTCGAACCCCGGGACACTCTTCGAAACCACCCATCGATCCGGGGGAAGGGAGGGAGTGATGAGAGAGAGAGAGTTGAGGGCATGGCTATGACAGCCCTCGCCCAGAGAGAGGCCCTGAGATACATGTATTTTGAATTAAACTCAGGGTTAGTTGGCGAGTCCGGGGGGTGTAGGGGGTTCAAGTCCCTCGGCCCGAGTGTGAAGAGACAGCTGTGACCACAGGACTGGGGCTTCCTCCCTTTCTCAGTCCCTCTCTCTCTCTCTATCTCTCTGGGGCTGATGACGTCGGAACGACGATGATGACGTGGCGAGAGAGTGGAGATCTCTGTGGTCCTGCCTGAGCACGTTCCCTTCACTAAAGCCTAGGAGGAAGTCGTTTTCAACTCATGACTCTCCTTCGGTCAGTAGGTAGCCAACTCACCCTCAATACTTGCTATATAAGTACAATACTCAAAATCCAATCCATCGATTACAATATATGATTAATATTTCTTTTGAATTAAATAAGAAAAAATAATAATTGCCACTATATTTTACTTCTAATGTTAACGATACTAAATATTAAATAATTTGAGTAAATAATTGTATCAAGTGGAACCGTAACTGATAATTTTCAAACAAAAGAAGAAAGACCTTTTTTAATATTTTTGTGTTCTGTAAAATCTAAGAAACTATGTTTGATATAAAATGGAATATCTTTTAATCCTTGCCTAACCTCGAAATGGGGTGATGCCCACACTCGTTAAATTACCCTCTGGTCTTGTCACTGATCTCTATCAAATTGCGGCTTTTTTTTTTTTCAACAGTTCCTCACCCCTTTTTTTCAGTTTACTCCCCCTGTTAATCTCTTATCAAATATTGAACCAGAACATCAAACGCTGATGTCTTTAAATGGAGCAGTAACCTTGTTAAATTAATATAAATTCATTCTAACTCTTATTTCTTTAATCTTTACACTTTTACACACATTCTATCTGCTCTTATAGTTAGAAAATCATAATCATTATACTCCAACCCCTCGGGGTCAGTATTACATAGCTCATCTTTGTTTATCCGTCTGTCAGCGTCCTTCTCTTTCTCCAAACCTGCCAAATGCTATCCGGATACCATCTTCCCAATGAAAGAAGTATATCTTTTTATTATAACAGTTACCTCAGAAATTTCGATATTATTTCTTCATAAGAAATCTCATAGAAAGCCCTATTATATATATATACATATACCTATGTACATGAAACATTTAACGATGCACGAAGTGGGCCTGAAGCCATTAGGTTGAAAGTCAAGAGACATTTCTTCTCTTTTCGTAAAATTATTTTCCTCCGTTGTCCATTGTTGTTTATTATTTGAAATAATTTAATCACCTTTTACGTCCATATCTAACTAAGTTATGCTGCTACTACAACAAGGAATTGTTTAGCGCCAAATTAATCTTTAAAATGAGATTTTTTAGAATTTATATTTGTTAAAACTGCACTTTTGACTGATACCTCCATAGCTACTCAATATAAAACCCAATAATATGAAATATAATAACTTCTTTTTTTAAATTGAGATAATATGGCTAGTTTTCTCTCATGTTATATAAAACTTTTCATTTTTTACCATATGTAGTAAAAAAGGAAAACCTTTGTTTAACATTTGATGTATTTTTTTTTTTCCAACGTTTACATTCTTAATTTTACACCTTTAAGGATTAATGAAACTGCAATTAATAAAGTGCTTCTCCTAACCTTCATTCCCGACCAGCCTGGAGCCAGGCTAAGTGGCTTTTCTTTTAATGCTCGCTGGTTCCAAAGCATAACACGATAAATCATTGAAATATGAGAAATCTGCTATTTAAGCAGCTCCTGTGTAATAAACATTCTAATATACATTTTTTCTCAAACCCTTTATAGAACAAAAATTTACTGAAATTACATTTTAAACCAATATAATTACGTAAATTGCTTTAAAACTTACAACCACTTGTTATGATAAATATAATATTTATTTTTAATTTGATCTTCCTTTACACTCCTCCTCTCATAGTCCAATTATTTCATCCCTGAACGGACATACCCAAGTGATTTCCGAAAGAAACTGAATTACTGAATATCAGATCTATATTTTTACTATTGCGGATAAAAATTTATAACGAATTTTATTTATTTATAATTTTTTTTTTTTACTCTACTGGATATTGTAGGAAATTCTTCAAAATTGAATGAATGAATTGTATCCTATGTATATATATATATATCCAATGTGTGGGTGCATATATAGATATATACATATATGCGGTTTTAGGAGAGACAAGAGTTATGGAAGCTGGAATACAATGATTTTAGGGGAACCCCTTCACTATTATCCCTACCTCCCTCAACCCTCGGGACTTCCTGCGTCCCCGATCCCAGAGCGAGCCATAAGTATATCTCTCGAGCGTGATAAGAGTGATAAGACCATGTTTGTGTCCAGATTCCCTCCTCTCCTTCGCCCAGCAACCCCTCGGACACCGGCTTTTGTCTTAGCAGCGGAAGTCGGGAAAAACACCCCCAGAGGCGCTGGGCTTTGTCAGAGCATCCGGGCCCTCTCTCTCTCTCTCTCTCTCTCGCCAACCCATTCAGAGACTTAGAGAAAGAGACAATACGCTGCCCGTCACAATTAGCCCTTCTCAGAGGATATCTCTGACTCTGTCTGTCTGTCTGTTTGCCCAAGTAGGATTGTGCACTCCACTTTTGTTGAGAACCTCTTTTCTCTGCCCAAAAACAATGGTGAATAATTGGATATCGGATCTTAAAGAACAATAATAACACAGCTCAGGAATAAGGGGAAGAATTTCAGAATTATCTGGGTCTTTCAGATTTGACAAACAATTATTTTGCTCAATGATTATTTTTATTGTCATCTGATAAATATTCATTAGTCAAAATGGATCCCCTAGCTCCTGATAAAGGCCAGTCAAACCAGTTAATTGCTTGGTAAGACAACGAATGGCTGACTTTCCCTTTTGGACAATAATAACAATCACTTACCAAAACATAAACTTACGCAAAAACACTTCTCAAAATGTATAATTTTGCAAACAAGAAAACCATTTTATGATTTTTTCAATTCACCCATGAAATTTTTCATTATTATTCAATGCAGTATGGATCCCTACATTACATTATAAAAACTTATACCTACCATTAAAACAACAAAATTGTCACACATTTGAATTACTCTGTACAAAAAATCTATTGTTCATGGCTAATAGTGTAGTATAACACAAACGAAGTGGAAAAACAAAAATGTCGCGAATATATTAGAAATTTCTAGTAAATCTCCCCTTCTAATGATTTAATTTCACATTATGAATCCAAAACTGAAATGAGTTTCATTGCTTTTATAAAAAATATTGCTATAACTTAAATTTATTAAACATTAATGCTTATCTCATTTATAAATGGGATTTTCAGTCAATAATAAGATGGTATTACTTAGAAAATGTTCTATTTACACGATGTTAACTACTTATTGATAATATTAGGTGTCAAAGGAAACAAACTCGATAGTAGAAGGGCTGCTCTTGGCCTATCGATTCTTCCTCTGGTGGTTGGCTAATTGTCTCACCCCTCAATTCCAGGCACCCTCCCCTTCTACAGAAAGCAAACTTTACCCCCCACCCCACAAGCGTCTCAAGACGTTGGAGATAAAATATTCAAAACTGATACGAGGATTAGCCGCAAGCTGATTGGGTCTCAAACCTCGAGAGGGTGGCGTTCGAATATTTTTTTTAGCCCCCCACTGAGGGGAGAAAAGGGGAAAAATTTTTTTAGGAAAAACACCTGTGACAGGAGTTGTCGCCCCTCTTGAAGACCCCTCCATAAGCAAAATCTGTCACTTGTAAGCCTAATAAGAGACACAGACTAATAATCTAAACCTACATCTCATTAGAAAATCTATATTTCATTAAATAATCTGTATATGTACTATAAGAAATATTAAATTAAAAAGAACTACAGCAAAGAAATTATTTAAAAATATAATTCACAGAGAATAATTTCTTAGTGATTTCTAAAAAAGCACTTGCTAATATACTCTTAGGTGTTTGTTTTTAATGTTAATTTTTTATTCTTTACACTGTGACGCTTAGAATTGATAATTATTTTTCAATTGAGACTCGAAAATAGCAGTCTTATCAGAGACTGATGGCAACCACTACAATTACAATTTGTTTAATTGGCACCTTAAAGAATGGTCTTACACCATAATACGTACCAACCAAAATTAAATGGTGTAACTTAGTTTTAGTTTCATAATGAATAAATAAATTGTTTCTTAGTGCTGCTTAGGTTATAAGTAAATTCTTGTCTGATTTTTTGTTAGTTAAATGACCCTTAGCAACCGACGATATCATTTTGAAAACTTTATTAAAGTATGTTGAATGCATTCCTTATAACCCTTATAAAAGAATCAGCATACCTTTTGCGACTTACAATTTAAAAAAAGCTGCTTCAATTAAGGAACATTTAACTGTAAAAATAAATCAATTTGGATAGTTTTTAATGAAAACAGTAAGGTCAAAATAATTCTTTTCAATTAAAATTGAAAATCATTTACCAAAAATTATTCTATTTGGGTAAAACAATAAAAATTAAATCTAGAATACTGGTGAATTAATCACTAAAAATCTATTAAATGAATTATCTCTCATTGTAATTATAATTGATACATTTAAAATATTTAAATGAAACTTAACGGGAGCATAGTTAAACAGTTTTATTAATACTTTTACACTACTCCTATTAGAAAAATGTGTATTTTTCATGTATATATATA
>KZ808459.1:58823-69564 GCA_000696205.2 Oncopeltus fasciatus | reverse complement strand
AAAGCAAAAATGTCAATATATATATATAAATGTTTGTGTGTGTGCTTATATTTTAATTACAAATATTTTTCAAAAACATTTAAGAGTCGAATAACATATATATGGATGTATTACCGTGAGTTATTATTAAAAGGCAGACTACTTACTATAAATAACTTTAGAATGGCTATTTGACTATCAGTTATTTTATTGTACTTGCTAGCTGTAAATGACTATTGTTGTTACTGGAGGTAAAAACTATAGCTGTTAACTAAATTAATTATTGTTTATTAATAAAGGGTATTATTATCGCTTTATTTAGTTTCCATATTACCTCTTTCGTTCCTCTTTCTTTCCTTATATTCAAAACTGACTGAAACTCTATCTATTTTGTACATATTTTCTGATGGCCAACTAACATCAATCTTACATTTATTATTTATTATTATGGTATGATAATTCTGTATGTTGAGAAACCCCATAGGAAGTTAAATTTGCGTAAATTTTATCTTGCTAAAAGAGCCTTTGCTGGTCTGGCGGGAACCACAGAAAAGTAATGAATGTTGTTGATGGTCTTGCAAACGATCACTGACGACCCCCAAGCTGATGAAGGCCCCATAAAAATTTACCAAGCTCCAGCCCCTCAGCCCTATGGGCGAAGTGAGTGATGAAAAAGAGACTGTGGTAAAAAAAAAAAAAAATCACTCAAACTCTTATAAAAAATTGAGCGCATGCAGCCACCATCGGGGGCGAAGTTGACCGACGCCGGCCGATGTATAAGTGACGAAGCTGAAAGCCCACCTGACTTTTAGGAGGGTTCCTAAACAATTAATTATTTTAGGGGGGCTATTAAAGTACATAGCCTCTGGTTCATCGTACTCAAAGTATACGTTCCTTTAATTAGTGGGCCCGATGGATAAATTTATGTACTGAAGTTTGTAAATTATCTCATAAATTTCTCATAAACATCAAGCAGAAATAAAATTTTCTTGTTGATTGTAGAATATGAGTCAGTACTTTGACGGGGCTATCTGAATATATCAGAAATTTTTTACAAATAAGAAGTTAAAAATATGTTGCATTTTTTGCAAAATTGTGCGCGTGCGTGAGCGTATATGCTGGAACAAATACGAAGGAGCCATACATGGCTGACGAATAAACCACCTGCCATAGCTGCCTTACGGAAACTCAACGAAACATTAGGTTTTTTTTGTTGTTTTTTTACCTCTATTTTTATTATACATTATACATATTTATCGCGGTACGCTAGCTGTGCCTAGTGTATCGGATTTAGGCAAGTACCTATTGCTATAAACTTATTCTAAGGTTTTTACATTTTTCTTATCCTTACTTTATATCATTTTACATATTAGGAGAGTGAGGGGCCCTCATTGTTACATACTTACATACTAACTCAAATCTATCTTATATAATAACAACTATTTACATATTTACAAACCACAAATATAATTTTTACATTAAATATGTAATGTATGAGGTTACATTTTGGGGTGTAGGGGGACTAACTACCCTCTAATGGACACATGTCCAGGAGCCTCTGGCTCTGGTGCTCAGCCTTCCATCGTCGTGGCAGGTGGAACATTAGGATGCTTTTCCCGAACCATGGTGTTCGCTCCTGCTCCCACCCCTTGCAAGAACTGTGATTTTTTTTTTTGGGGGGGGGGGGTTCCTCCCTTTACAAATTTCGGCACCAATCATTGATGGTACTAATATCCCTGGATGGGATTCTTCTTTTTTCTCAATACTTAGGCCAAAGCTAAGTCAGCGCTAGTTCCTTTAAGAGAAAGTAATTGTGAAGCCTCCAGCTGGTAGGCTAACACCACTACTGTACCGCACCCTAGTAAGGAATTTCAGAAGTTATAGTTCAGAAAAACTGGGAGAATTGAGATAGTAGACTCCTGGCTTCTATGTCTTTCTTTGTCTATATTTTTTTTATAGCTCGTCTACAGCGAGGATTCTTACTTAAAAGATGCAGGTACAGGTTTGTATATTTACATATTTGTGTGTGTGTGTGTGTGCGCGCGCATACGTACGCGAAGACACTGTTCTATGATGTAGGCTCTGATAGAACAATTGTTTAAAATATAATGCCGCAAAAAAAAAAAAAAAAAATATTCAGCCATAAATCGAAGGAAAGACATTATTTTATACTGATGCAATGAAACTTCAATCGTACTTTCAAACTTTTAAAATTTAAATGGCTAAGCTGTCATATCTATTCACTTGGTCTATATCTTTTCAAAAAGTTACATTAATAATTACATCTTCATTTTATAGCATTTAAAGATGATTCTAAAAATTTTGCGACAAAAAATTATTTGATCATACATCCGGGTGCACTCAAACAAGAACACTAACGACAAAATTAAATAAAATTAATGCAAAATTGTATTAAATGAGTCCTATAGAAATGAATCCTAATTAAAATGAAGTAAGTTTTTCCAGTACTATGTTAAAATAACAAGCAAGTTATAGACTATCATTGACTTATTTTTATCTGGTAATTTTGCCCTTAGGGTCCCTCCCTTCCGAAAAAAAAAAAAATGTCTTTCATATTAGCTATTCTGTTGTAATCTCATTTTTGGAAAGGAGGTAACAACGATGAGCTTGTTTACTAAAAAAAAAAAAAAAAAATCTTGAACACCAATTTAAAGTTCTCAATTTGTGTTAAGTGGGACTGAGAAGGTGTGCGAAAGAAGAGCCTCATTTCTTTCCAAGATGGTAGCGCACCCTCGCGGAGACGAAATGAGAGGAGTGGGCTTCCTCAGGAAGGAGGCTATATACGGGCGATTTTTTTCCTTCTTATTTTTTTTTTTTTTTGGAAATGGAAGGAAGAAGAAGAAAAATCCTAATCCCCGGGCTCGAAGTCCTTGGGAAAACTGGCGTTCATTAGAGAGTGAGAGGAGTCAACAGTCCACCTCCGACAGAGACCCTTCGGCATGCTCCCAGACATCGTTATCTGTGTCGAGGGGGAGTGGCAGGGGGGAGCACAACGGCAAACTGAGGGGAGGCAGCTTACCTCCCCTCAAAAAAAAAAAAAAAAAAAAAAAATCTAAAAACAAAGCCGCCCGACGTCAAGTGTCTGTCATTGATATGATGAAGTTTTAATCACTGGCCCCTCGAGCCTTTTCGTCCTCTCGTAAACGGATTGAAAGAATCTTTTGCTCCTCATCGGCCATCCAGGATTATTTCCGCCCTCTTTAATTTTTTTTTTCTCTCCATCCTCCCCTAGAAAGACCCTCTTACTTTGGCGTTCTTTTTCTTCTTTTGCCCCCTAGGTCCTCCCATCATCGGGAAGGAGAAAAGGAGGACGAATTTAAAGAATTAGTGAGACCTGACGGTCTCTGAAGAAAGCGATGATGAGTTTTCTTGAGGGGAGCACATTGGTGACATTCTGACTCTTGATCCAAAACCCATCGGCCTATGATAATGAAAATCCTTTCGATCTTAAAAAGGAATTTTGATTTAATTTTGAAAACTTGAAAGAAAAATAAGACAAAATGTATTTTTAATTGAATCAAATCAGGAATATAAGTATAATTTATTTCATTTTTTAAGTAGTTACTGAAGACAAAACGAAACTAATTATATAACAAGACAATAAGTTATAAACATTATAAATCATGTATTATTAAGAAATTAGTTTAAGTGTTGTATCCTTATGTTTTTTTGAGTTTCAATGAGCAAATATCATAAGAGAAGAGCATTATCAACTGTTGACAGTTTTGTTCAATATGTTAGCATTCAAATTAAAATCCAAGTAATGTTGAAAATTTACTAATTAAGTAAGGTAAAGAAGCTACCTTATTTAATGGTTGGTACTGAAGAATATCTAAATTTAAAGTAATTCATTATAAGTTTTGTAATATATTTTTAAATCGCATGCCTATTTCAGGCCTAAACATGTATTTTCTAGGAAATTAAATAAACATAGGAAAAAACTGTAGGAAAAATTAAACAATTACTTTTATGATATATTCTTGGACTTAATGAATAGCAAAGAAAAAATATATATTTTTTTTTCAAAGCCTTAATACCACAACCCTTATTTAAATTTTAACAACTAAAGAACAAGTATTTTAGATACAAATATATGTATACATACTATATTTATTTATATGGAATATGTTGTTGAGGGATATTTATATATGTATATAATTTAGGATATGGATTGTATACACGCTCACACACACAGACAGATAAATATATATATATTTCACTTTTCTCTTTTAGTAAAGATCATTTTCTAATTTATATAATGTTTTGAAAATCGTCTCATCAAAAAAATATTTACTTTTTGTAAAGAGAATTCTATGACAGAATGCCGTTCCAGATCATCTTTGTCATTAATTATATACCATTTTAATAGTAAATTATATAGCTATCAGATGTAAATATTATGTACCATTATATAATGCTATATATTTTAATGAATGTATTAATATTGGTTTCACACCCTAGTGACAAATGTACTAATTGCCTTTATTCAGATGAGATAATTGAAGGTAATCAATTTTTTTTTTTTATAGCGAGTCAGTGTAAGAGACAAGTCATAAATGTTACATTAGCTCGATTAAGGATTAGGTAGTAAACATCAAGGGGCTAAAGTGAAGGAACCATGCTTGTCTTAATGTGTTCACAATAATACATCCACTCTTTAGAATTTAAAGGTGATTTTTCCAAAAGGAAAAAATGAGTGGTTCTGTTATGCTTCGGAATGAATCCAATGCTTCAGATATTTTTAAATTGTGCCACATTTCATGAGGGTGGGGGACATAGCCCATTCAAAATCATTCGCTTAAAGTAATTTGAAAACACTTTTTAATTGTTAAAATTTAATTATTCAAATAGTCGAATAAAAATTCCTTTGAATGAAGCAACCTTCATGATAAAAGTTAAATAGAACAAACCTGAGGCCTGGCCTGGAGGATCTCTCTCGTCGGCGTCGGATCAATACGGAAACTTTGGCGTTTCTACTTAGCAAAGTTTGCCGGGTAGGGTGGGGTGGGTAGGCGGGGGTGGAAGGGCGCGAGGAACAGGGAAGTTGCACATTGAAATTACCCGCGCGAGCTAGGCACTACACTGACCCATTTAGCTGCCTAGGGAACGGATCCTTGTGTCGGCCATGAGTAGAGGGGTATCTGCAGAATAAACCCTATTCCGGAACGCCTAGACTCGGGGGGTGTGTAAGTCTAGTTACAGACTGGCTTAGTTCACTTACCCTACATAGAAGCGGTTAGACGGCCGTGAGCTGAGGTATCTTTTGAACAACCCCTCTCTTGTAGGTCTCGAAAGATCTAGGTCTAGTTAGACTCGCTAAGCTCACCTGGACTTACCCCCATGGAGGTGCATGAGTAGAGTTGTCTGTCGAATAATCCTCAACATGAAGGAATCAAATTTGCATCGCTCAGGTCTAGCTCTGCTAACCAGGACTCATAGGATGAATTCATATGATTCGATAATAGTTAACTCCCATGTCTTAGACAAGAATGGTCTAAGTAGAGTTTCGTTAGAAGTGAAATTTGGACCACCATAATATTCATGTATAAAGGTATCTTGCTTGTAAGATCTGCAAACCCTAACAGTTTTAGTCCCAGTAAACAGTTTAAACTCTGAAATAACATGCTACTAGACGTACATTCATTGATCCATATTAATAATAAGGTATGTAATAAATTATTTAAAACTAAAAGGTTTTAGACTAATTATCTAAATTAATTTCAACAGAGCTTGCTAAATAATGATTCATTTCTCATATAATGTCACATGTAAAGCTACATCAAGGAATGTTCAATGCCATTTCACTTTTTTACTCTCCATATCCTTTCCTCCTTGAAGGGCCACTTAATCTTATATCACCGTCTTATTTTTTCTATATTTAATAATAGATTTACATCGTATATGCAGCTCATGCGTGATGGGTTTTACTTGCATTTCTTTTTTAAAAAAAAAAGCCTAATAGATGATGCCTTAGTAAAAAACAGTAATTGTCGGTATGGTTATCTATATTTCATTCAAACCAATAATTTTGCATCTTTTAATAGATATATATTTATTTAATAAGTGTAATATATGAATGCCTTTTAATAGATTTCTTTCTTTGGGGAGAAAATATCAGTATTATGACTAATTGCGAAGGGCTAAATAAAAATTATGAAGGAAATAAATTTACCGAAACTTCCTGCTTCAGTTCCCTTCTTTTTTTTTTTCTTTTTTCTTCTTTTTTGTTATTTCATTTAAGCCGATGGAAACAGCAGGTTGGCACCTTGCCCCTCAAGGGAAAACAAAATATTAATTACAGATATTATCGTGGAGGAGCAAGAATCGTAGCCCGGCGCACTAAATCTTCTTTCCCCAATATCGGGCCGACAGGAAAGGGAGTCTGGGGGGGGCGGGTCCCCTTTTTAATTACACCGCCGACCGGTGTGTGTGAATGCGCTGCGCACAGTGGGAGTTAGCGGTCCCCGTAGGGCGGCAAATCCTCCTTCTCAGGCCCCGCTGGCAAACTGACAGCTTTATCAGCCACTAACAGGTGTAACGGCCTTTCTAACAGCCCTGGACTACCCCAGACTCCCTGAGATATCTCCCCCTGAAAGGGTCCTAATGGAACAAATGTCTCGATAGATACTTTTTCCTAGAGTATCCCCTTCAAAAGCTGCTGGACACTACAATATATTTATTTCACAGCTGATGTCAACACAATATATATATATATATGAATATAGCATGTCATGTGTATTATATTTGTCCCCGTAAATGCCAGACATTCCAATAAATTGTTAAATGTCCAATTTTATTAGCTCTCCAAAAAGATCTTCTAGAAATTCTTCCTCAGTTACTTAAAAACTCCCTGCATAGTCTTATCCTAGGATAAGGAGAAGATGGGTGCCAGATAGTGTATCGTGGGTTAACCTGTGGACTGGTTACGTCCCGGGATAGACGAGCAAGGACTATTATTATGTACCCCATCAAAAATGATAGTATATGAAATATGTACAGAATAATTTTTTTTTAAAATAAAGACTTTTAATACGGTTACTTAAAAAATTGATTATTTAATATCCCAATATGATCGAGAATTTTTTAAAGTTCGAAATATTGATAGACCTGTTAATAAAGAGTAATCATTTTTTTCATAATAAAGATATTTCCTTCTGAAATGTTAGCTCATTTAGTAAAAGTATATAATGGTAGAGTTTGGAACTAAGAAATCACCTTTTTGGCGAGCCTCCCAAAAAATTATTTCAAAAGTAAGTAGTAAAACCAAATTTGAGTTAGATGGTTGACCGTCGAACTTGGGGCCGGGGATTCGTACTTAAAATTTGAAGAAATAAAAACAACTGAATTTTCTGATCAAGGACAACAAAATCGTGGCTGAATAGTCGGGATTTTTGAGTTAGAAGAAATAAAATAAACTACTATAAATATTTTTTGTGATATTTAATCCCACCAGTGCGGGGAATTTAATAATTTATCAGACTTGTCCTGGTAGCATAAATGGTAATTGCACCGGCCCGGATAGAGGGAGATCCAGGTTCGAGTCTTGGCTGGGACAGGTAGATTTTTTATTATTTTCCCTTGCACTAAAAATTGTTAAAATAAACTACTTTGTAAACCAAAAAATTTGTATTATTGCCATCGTTTCGACTTAAATATCAGGCCTTCTTCAGGGCAAGGAAGTTGATGAAGAGAGAGAGAGTATTACATTTATTTTTCATCACATTTTCATGTATTTAGGGTATTTTATTATTATTTAAAAACAAATCAGTTATTCATTGTCATTTGGAGTAAATTTAACGCCTATTCTGAGGTTACGCTACCTTCTTTCCTTAATTTAGCTTATGGCAGGCTTAATTGCTTCAATTTGGTGTCCCATGTAGTCGAAGGCGGGAGAGACTCCAGGCCGCAGACACCGCAAGGACTCAAACACGAGAGGTCCGTGGTACGCTGCGCTCCGAACACGAGGTTCTCGTGAGAGCGGTTAGAGTGAAGGGGGTAAGGGGGGGGGGTGGCGTAGAGACCGAGCGAGCGCGGTTTCGCACAATTTCCCTCCCTCTTCAGGGGTAATTAACTTGATGACATCATCAATGATTCCGGCTCGGTACTCCATGTTTACACAACCCTCTCTCTTACGACCTCGCAACCTCCTCGCCCTCAGTGTGTGTTTGAGATGGAGACATCATCGCTATGAAGAGGCCTGTGTGCTTGCTGATATATAATATGCACAAGGGCCTTCATCAAGAGAGGCAGGGGTTGTACACATAATTCAGAATCTATATCAGCATCATTTAGCTCATTTAATAGGAGAGATACGGTCGGGGATTCCTTTGAAGAAGCAATAACTAATTTGTCAACAAAAAAAGAGCTTTTAAAATTTTTGAAAGTTTAAATGTCAAGCCATCTTCAGGGCAATGGGGATGATGGAGAGTGTGTCACCAGCTCTGGGATTACTAAATCACGACTTTCGCTTATTAATTCTTGAACGGTCACTGCATATTGAAAATGGAGAAAAATATAAAATCTTAATTTTCTTACTATAAGCGATTCTCTTAATTATTAAATTATCAAATTTAAACGAATTTTATTCAAATCAATTAACTTATTCTAATCAGGAAATAAATAGTGAATGAAGGAGGCACCAGGGTAGCTCATGGGATCCGTTTGGTCCCGCAATCCTGACGCTGTGGGTTTCAAATCCCGCCCAGGGCAAGCTTTCATCAATAAATAAAAGCTTGTCCGGAGCCATAGATGTCTATAATGGGGAGGTGCCTCTTCCTCCATGAGCCTAAGTGGGGGGGTCTTCACTTCAAATTATTACTACCTGTAACAATGCCGAATACTGACGAAATTAAATAATCTTGGTGGCAATATAAACGTATTTTCATTTGATTTTTTTGTTTTAAATTTATTCTAAAATTTTAACATTTCTAAAATAAAAAAAATATAAATAAATATTTACAAGATTGTTTTATTCTGACTTCGCATTACATTAATAACTCAAATCGAGTCATTACCAATTATTGGACTATTAACATAGATTTTTAAGAAAACGTATTATGTTTAAAAAAAAAAAAATATTTTTTTATTTCCTGATATTAATTGAGAATAAGTTTTTCTTGAAGCGAGTATTGTCATTTTCGTTACTTATTGAGTTAATTATGCGTCAGACAGGAAGTGGAAAGTCTGAAGAGGAAATTCGCCCTCTCGGCGGCGCGTATAGGAAGCCTTGCTGTAAGTCGCGGGAGATGTCTCACTCTTGATTTAAGTGCCGTGGAAGTCGTTCGTGTATCTGAAGGAAATCCTGAAGGAAGTAATTTGGGGGAGGGGGGGGGGTTACTCCTCGCGATTCCCGCCTCCAGGGGATTGTCCCGCCCGGCAAGCAGCACATAATTTAGAGGTGCTCGCCCCATCAGGGTGAGGAAATAAACAATAACAAGTGCCAAAAATAAAAACCATAAATTAATACATATCATAGAAAAACCATAAATTTCTAAAGTAAATAAAATGAGGTAATTGTTCCAAAATCGGCATAGCTTATCATTAATTATGTTTTTTTAATTTTAACCCACAACCGATCTGATTAACTATCATATTTTAATTTCAATTTACTTATTTTGATTAAATAAAAGTATATCTACTCCTTGTAGCTAAAAATAGTATATGCCCTCATTTATACTGGACCAACAGTTCTACAGAACTCATATTGAACTCAAAATCACGTACTATTTTTCTTGTAATGTAACTTCATAAAAAAAAAAAATAAGAATAAAACAATTTTCATACAAATTGTATACTATTTAGGATTTCAGAAAGTTAACAAATTTCCCAATACCGCAACAATCTAAATGATTTCGAAGACATGGGGGAAAAGAAGTCTTCTGTGATTGTTTTGCATATGTTTCCTCTCAGATTAAATTATTTTACTTTCAAAGTTCCATGATGCAAAACACTGTCCATTCAAGATCAATAAATCAGCTTCAGCTATTTTATTAAATGTTGAACAAATAAATACTCTTTACTTTCATGTCTTATTACAAAAACAAATATTACTTACCTATTACGTATTAAGTACAGATTATCTTTATTGTGAGAATAATTGAACTAATATTTGAGCAAATAATGTTAAATAAAATTATGAAAAGGAAAGCGAAGTAATAAGATACCCTCATTTTGTATAACCAATACGTCTCCTCACTCTAGCCACGATAAGGATAGTATAACCTGGACAGGACATACGATAAGTGCCGGTGAGCCTTAGGCACTCTGCTACAACGGCCGTTTGAAGAAGAGAAGGCCTGAAATATTCAGCAAGTGCCTTCATGATCAGGTGGCAGAGTGAGCTAAGCCGATTTCGGTCGTTCGCAAATCCTCACTCACCTTTGGGGGCACTCCCACTGCCTTTTACAGCTGACGCCTCATGTAGAGCACGCTGGAGAAGTTAAGGTTATCTTACTCAAGAAAAGTACCTAACCTACTGGGAAACTCTTACACACTCCCCTCATCCATGAAATAAGGTATCATATTGTAAATGATTTTTTGAATGAGTTATTTGTGGCATAATAGACAATAGTGGGAACTATGTTCTGAAAAGGTCCCAGACCGTTAGACAGTCATCTCATATGTGTAATATATAATCTATGATCGAAATCATTGATTATGTATTCTTTCTCTGAAAGCAGGGATATTTAGAAGGTTATTCTATTATTCAACTAGCTTTTTGATGTGATATAAATATATATAT
>KZ808459.1:30472-48567 GCA_000696205.2 Oncopeltus fasciatus | reverse complement strand
TTCAGTTGTTTTCTGCAGTTTACAATGTGAACAACCACCCTGGGGAGATTTCTCCACTCAACACCATTGCCCTGATGATGGCTTACTAGGTAAGCCGAAACGTTGGCATAAATAAAAATATTACTCCAAATTTTGGTGTATATTTTTTCTTCCTGGCCGAAACCCCGACCATTCTCACATTATAATATTAAACATGGAACAATCCTTAAAATGACTCTTATTTAAATAACCAGATCAATGACATTGCATTTATTTATTATTTTCAAGAAGCTTATTCATTTTTATTATTTTTTCAGTAAATATTATAAGTCATAATAATATTTTTTCATTTTGTAATTTTTTTTAATGAACAATAATAGAACGTTAAATAAGGAAAGTTCTGTCTCGTAAAGATTTGCCAGGAAGAGGACGGTAAAAGTCTATAACTCTACATCTTCTTTAATATTTTTTTTTATAAACATTTTATAGAACTTAAACGTCATAAACAAAATTTTATACATTTTAAATGGAATAAACTTCTTGTTTTAACTCAAAGAACAATGAAGATTTCAGTTTCTTTAGAAGGCTAAAAAATTCTAAATTTTGGTCTCCCTCTATACCCTCATCCCTCATTTTTAACCTAGCGATGAATAATTTTATAGATGTAAAAAAGTATATCTTTGTAAAGAGAAAATAAGTTATCTTCTGTAAAGAGAAAAGCCCAAATACCGAATTTGGTTTTTATATTTTAAGGTCTCTCCCAACACTCGAAACTACATTTTCAAATATCTTCCGTGTGTGTCAATTTTAACGGAACATATGTTTGTCATTTCAAATTTAGAATTGTTAAAAATCCGTTGGTATTTTCGAAAAGTCACGACATGGTACAAACGTGAATAGGTTAATTTACCGGGAATGAATGAAATCATTTGAACAAAAGTTTTTAACCAAGTGAAAACAATATTGAAATCTACTTGAGTGGCAGGAAGAGATAAATACTATCAGTTTTCTTATTGTACGAAAATAAAAATAAAAATAAATAAGAAACTTATTAAACTGGCTGTCAATTATATTTAATGAAAATAAAATTATTTAAAAACATCTAACATTAATGGATATAAATAAACTCATGCAACAAATAGGTGTCTTTGAGGGTTGGAAGGTTGGAAAAAGTCTAATCTAAAGTTGTTTTTTGTGTATGTGTTCCATATGTTTTGGTAGAAAAAAAAAAAGTTTCATTATAACATTATTCCGAAAATTGAATATGCGTTATGAAATTGTGTTAGGACCCGGGCAGCCACAACCGTCACGACGTTTCGGTCTCTGCCGTTTTGGGGTGCAAAAGCACTTCCGAAGCAGTAAATTAATAAGATAACCCCACAGAGCGGGGGGTGGGGGGAGCTTGTGGCAGAGGTTTTCTGTCGCCGGGATTCCAGCTAAATATTTATGAAGTGTAGAGAAGTGGAGAGAGAGAGAGGGCGCTAATCAGGACTGTGTGCGCTCAGGGGGACACATAATATAAATGCAAATTGGTCTGATCCTTGGGCGGCCGAAGACAGTCCCCACGGGCTGCTGCGAGGTGTGTTGTGGCTGGGGGCCGTAATCCCACGCCGGACGAACATAGCAGGATCTCGTCCTGCGAAATTCTGATGGCGCGTCCCCCTCCCCCCCCCCCCATGTCCTCATGATTGTCCTTTTGGAATGGTCCGTATCTTCATGACGATTGCCGTCAAGGAACGTCACGAAAGGTGTCCATCTACATCCAAAAGTCGTATTCTGATGATTATAAGAACTAAAAATAACAACTGAAATAAATTACAGAAGTAACTAGCTTTATCTAACCAATAGACTATAATATAATGACAGTCGTTATCTGATAACCATAAATCATATCATAAGTATTTACCGTTTCTTCTTCCGGGTTGGACCGTGTCAAGTTTTTGATAGTTGCCGAGCTTTCGCACATCATGTGATGGCTTCTTCAGGGCTGAATAGAGAATGAGAGCTGTTTTTTAAATCCAGGTGGTATATAAATACCATGTTTTATACATCAGGTGGTGGTCCTTGGGCGAAGCCTATCCAGCCCCTTGAAGAAGCCATCACATGATGTGCGAAAGCTCGGCAACTATCAAAAACGTGACACGGTCCAACCCGGAAGAAGAAACGGTAAATACATCTGACGACCGTCGAAGCCTACGTGAATATCATAAGTATGTTTCTATCCATAAAATGTCTTTGAAATAATTGCCCTCCAAAAGGTAACTAGAAAAAAAATTTCATAAGTTTTTAATCTAACACAGTTGGTGGTTGGTTGGCAGTATCCATCTACATCCAGAAGTCGTATTCTGATCATTATAAGAACTAAGAATAACAACAGAAACAAATTACAGAAGTAACTAACTTTATCTAACCAACAGACCATAATATAATGACAGTCGTTATCTGATAACCACAAATCATATCATAAGTATGTTTCTATCCATAAAATGTCCTTGAAATAATTGCCCTCCTAAAGGTAACTAGAAAAAAATTTCATAAGTTTTTAGTCTAACACAGTTCGTGGTTGGTTAGCAGTCGAGTATCGTGTTGGAGGAATAAATCAGGGTTTCGGCTAGGATTATAAAAATAAAATAATCCAATATTATTGGGTAATTATTTTATTATTGCCAAGTTTCTAATCAACTTTTAAGTCATCATCATAACAAAATAACTACCTTATAATTTTAGAGTATTTTATTTTTTTAATCCTGGCCGAAACCCTGACCACTTTCTCTAGTGTTTTTATAATAAAAAATTCGCCCATTCAAACAAAATTATTATTTTTAGAAAAGATATCAACTATCTGACATCGGAACTAAGCGAATTCCTCAAATATATATTATTAATTATTTGGTTATTTAAATAACAGTAAAATCCATTCTGAATGTTTCAAAATTTCTGAGTAATGCCTCCATTAAATTACATGATTAATGACTTTTTCTGAATGACAAATAAAAGGTAAGCGAGTTGCTATATACTCCAAACTTTGTCGACTATGATTAAATATTGAATTTAGCTGATATTACCCAAATATTCTTAATTTTTCGCCACTGAGATCCTATATTTGTAAATAATCTAAAAGGTTATTTTCACTACCAATGAATATAGAACTATCACACCTTTTATTATCCGTCTTCAGATGGTTTCTTGGTTTGCAGATAGTCCTATATTTGTAAGCTACTGTACTTAATTTATTTACTTAAAGGAATTTAACTGAATCTGTTGCATAAATGCCTTTAGCATTACTCTACATCTTGGAGTTTATAAAAAATATTAATAGTATATACCTTCTATGCGAATAGGATATGTTTAAATACATGAGTGTATTAATAGTGTGATAATGAGTGGCTCCACTGTATACGTATCCTTGTACCTCTGACGCTGTGATAAATAAAAAGAATGAGAAAGAGGATATGAAAGAAGGGGGAGTTAAGGGGAAGGAGTGGAGGGAGGGAAGGGGAAGTGGAGAAGGGGAAATTCAAATTATGTTTACTAATTAGTTGGGGCAGTGGGAGAGTATGACGGCTGGAGGGGGTTGGAGTAATCCAATCTCGGTAAGATGGCGATAGGGGAGAGTCTGTCAGCTTTCTTAGGAGGGCGGCATGTTTGGAGCCATTCAGCACAGTCAGCTGGCTTCTTATTGTTGCGTCCAGATGTACTTCAAGTGCCTATAACTTGAAGAGCAATTGAGAGATATGTTGGTTCAGTGATTGGAGGTATCAAGTCTAAAGTTGGCAAATCAAGGATATTCATAACCCTAATCAAACATAGCTATGTATCAAAAGAAGAGTTTTTTGACCGTAGGTATTATTATTAAATTTTTTTTTGTTTGGGTTCGGTCAAGAACTTGACCGAACCCCCCCCTCCCCACACAAAATAAACCCCATCTAATAGCTATGTATCTTTCTATTTAAATGTGGCATTTAATTCATTATATATTAATACCTATAAATTATCAAAAACAAAATATTTATACCATTGACTAAGAGGTAAATGAGAATACTAAGACATAACTAGTGAAATATAAAGAATTGTAATGATTATTATTTTTTTAAACCGTTTGGTTCGCTGAAATAACTGAGGGGGATGGTTTTAATGGAAAACTAAATTGAAAGAAGGAAGGTTTTGAAGTTAACACTTTATAACCATAGTATCTTAGTTATTATTTGAGTTGTGAAAACCTTTATATAAATAATAGGTCATAAATTTTACTTTTTAAAGTTTTAAACAATTTAAAAAAATTGACTGCTAAATAATATATTTATTGTTGTTACGATAGCTGAGCACATCTTCCCGTCTAGTTAAAAGCCAATCTTAGTGGTCATACATTTCATGGTCCAGCTTGTATAATGTAATTTGTCATTTACTGCTATTTATGATCATCTTTAATGAAACATGGGAAATCTGTTTAGATTAAACAGCTCCTGTATGGCGAATGCATTCATTTTCTTTTAACAATAAAATAATTATCATACCTTCTATTATCCGTCTTCATTGGTTTCTGCAAACCATCCTCCAAAAAAACCAATGAAAGACGGATAATAGAAGGTATGATAGTTCTATATTCATTGGTAGTCATAATAACCCTTTATAAAAGAATGTTTAATATTTTTTCATATTATTAAAACATAGGTGTGAAATAGAATATTTTAAAAATGATTAATCTTTTGTTTAAGGGTATTCAAATAAATAAAATGTATAATAAGGTTTCAAATAACTATGTCAATATTTTCCTCATAATTTTTAATATTTATCACTTTTAAAACTTGGTAGAAGTAATGTGCAGAAATCTGCACACTGATTCTATTCGGGACTTTTGGTAGTTTTGTAACCAATCAATTTCCAATCTCATTTCTACAAGAATTCGGCCCGAAAAAATGGTAAGTCTTTAGCGATTTTTTTTTCCTTTTTTCAGCAATAAACCCACTAGAGCTCCATTCCGATAACTCATGGGATAATCATGTTTGACTGCTAATTAAGTCCAGAAAATCAGGGTGTGGCTCGGGGGTTGATGGGTGTGGTTGGGCAAACTGCAACATGTGTGTATCGAGGGATGGTAATCTCCAGACAGACAATGCCACAGGTGACAATTAATTAGCGGTATTTGCTCGGGGCCGGGATCCATAGCTGGCAAACACTCATTAGCCCCTCCTGACGGCATACATTTGCCTATCTCGCTGCTGTCTATGAAGCGGCAAACAACGGATCAGTAAACACGCCAATCATATTCAGCCAACTCCCACAACCAGCTGGGATTCATACGGCTTCATGCTCCAAGACAAATGGAGTTCCCCTTAAGTACAGTAGCTTCCCTACATTATACAAAGCAGATCAGGAAAATATGTTTTAAGATTTTTGTTTTTTTTTTTTTTTCAGAAAAACAGAAAATATTCTGAAATTTAAAAATAAAAGTCGAAATTGAGAAGTTTTTATGAATACAAAAAGTTGAGATTTGGACAAAAAAAAGTTGTTTTTCTTAAAAAACAATGTTTTTATAAATATTATTTTTGTGGTATTTAATCCCACGTAAATTTTAAAAATTTTTAGTGCAAGGGAACAGAATAATAAACCTAACTGTCCCAGCCAGGACACAAACCTGGATCTGCTGCTATCTGTGCATTTACCATTTATGCTTCCGAGACAAGTCTGATAAGTTATTAAATTCCCCGCACAAGTGTAATAACTTATCAGACTTGTCTCGGTAGCATAATGGAAAATGCAACTGCCCGGATAGCAGGAGATCCAGGTTCGAGTCCTGGCCGGGACAGTTCTGTTCCCTTACTCTAAAAATTGTTACAACTAACGTGGGATTAAATACTACAAAAAAAATTATATTTACAATTTAGCCATTTCAACTATGATGACAATGAGGGACAATGAGATATTTATCTTCAAAAAGAAATAAAAAAAACAACATCTCTCCCATTCATAATAGCGCTGATGATGGTTTACGATCCACGCTTAAACGTCAGCAAATAATAAAAAAAAAAAAAAAATTAATCCGTAAATCAGCTATTTCATCCTCAAACATGACTGGATTTTCTTAAATGACAAAATCAGGCTCTAAGCCCGGATTTTTATTTTTTAGTGGATGAACCCTTAAAGTTTTNAATATATATTAAATTTAATAAATCTCTAGTTAAAATTAACAGAAATAAAAACAAAACATATGAAAGGTTTAAATTAATAGATAAATGTTTAAAACTGATATAATAACTAAAAGATAACTCCAGGAATAAATTTAACTTTGGGTGTATTGGTCTTGTGTCATGTTTTTTTCAATGTAGAATTATGTGTAAAAAAATATTTTCTATAGTCTTATTGGGTAGAAGAAAATTGCAAAATTTAAATAAAACAATTTTTTAAAAGCAGTTATACTTGTTAACAATACTTTGTGTACTATTCCGCTCTTGGTTTACAGAAATTCAAAATACTCATTGGTAATTTATGAAAGATTATTTTGTAAAAATATAGGTGCGTAAATAAATAACAACTGAAATGTATTATTTCAAAATACATTATCCCTTGATGGAAAAATCGCATAGAATTTCATTTTACAATACTCTTATATTAACTTGATTGTTTTACTAAAACATATTTCACCTACACCCGGGGGTAAAAATTAATTGTTTAGTTTTTTACTTATGCCTTTTAAAAACTGTTTATTTTTTTTTTTAATTCAGTATCAGCTCAAAGCGAAAAGATAGGGTGGTAAAAAATGTGTATCTGTATAGGAGGAAGCAAATAAGGGATGTGTAGCGAGGGGTTGGAAGCGGAAAGAGAGCAACAAGTAGCCGTAAGCGGGCGCACACACGCGTGCGAAACGTTTCGTTGCGCACACGAACGCACCCCAGAGCTGGCACACACACAGGAGGAACACACGCTCACTCGAGAGTGCTATCAGCGCCCCGAGGGCAGACAACGAGCCGCTATCTCAGTCCCGTCAATCTTATGAGCTCTCTTCAAAAACGTGGCGAGACAGGGCGAGAGAGGCAAAAAAAAAAAATGTCTTCCCGCCCCCCCACGAGATTCACACATGTGTTTTTGGTGTTTTTATTATTTTTCACTTTCTACAGTGGCCCATCACGCCTGGGGCAATATCATTGTCTTTCGTGATGTGCTTTGTTCCCGGCCGTCACACATGTGTCCACACGTCCGGGACTCCCACCCTGATATGTTTTTCTCATTTTCATTTCTTTTTTTAGGATCCTTGTCAGTATTTTTTATTCATATTTTATCAGATTATATATTTCTATTATTAAAACTTTCCACACTTCGTTAGATATTCCCAAACTCTTTTCATACAAAAGTTTATTAAATATTATCTGACAACTATTGAATGTATAAAAATTATGCAAAAAGTCCTGCTTTTGTTAATTATTGAAAAGAGTTAGGAATTCTTAACAACTATTAACCTCCAATTTAAATGGGTTCCTCTGACTTGGAAAATGATGATGGCTGAAAAGCAGTAGTGAACCAATCTCTACCCCTAAATATCACTTCATCATTTTTCTTGGCCGGTGTGGGCTCGGCTCCTGCGAACTTTCCCTATGCTCCATCGGTCAGGCGGAGATGGAAACGTCTGCGGGGCAGAGGCGAGTGTGATCGAGCAATTTCCATAATTATGGAGACTCCAGAGGTTATCAATCACACAATTAGGGGTAGATCCATCAAGTGCCTTACTCCGCTGCTTCCATCCCCGTCTCCTCTCGTGGGGAGGGAAGTGGTTAATCTGCAAGGGGGTGCGCAGCTAGAAGGGGATGTTTTTGCTCCGAAATGCCTTCGCCTCTTCATCCGGTGACTATTTTTATTTTTTTGAAAAATAAGCATTGTTTATAAATTTTGGACTCGGATTGGTGCCAGCAGTGAAAAATATATGTTTAGACAAAAAAATAAATAAATCAGCAAAATGGAAAAAGGAATAATTAATTAAAATTAAGATAAATTCTTTAAAAATTGTATCAAGGATAAATTAAGAAAAATAAAGAATTAATAAAATTTAATCATAACAGGGTGAAAAAAGTTTACATTTACTGCTACTATGATGACGTTCCTGGATAAACTGAAGTTGTTTAACTTATTCAATTCAGGCATTACAGTTGGCATATAATACTATGTGGATAATAGCTAATTGTACAAAAGCAAGTAAGACTATTCGATTCTTTATATATTATATATCATAAGTTAATATTAGGTTAATGAGGAGATGTCATTGAAGATCGGAAACTATTTGAGCAAAATATTAAAAGGTTAGAAACAAGTGTTATTATTAGTAATGTTATATTCAAGATATATTTCACCTTCTGTACTATATATCTATAATATATAATTGCTATATTATCAAAAAATAAAAAGTAATAAATATGTATTTAAATGAAACTCTATTTTGTTATTGCATAAATCTCGTCTGTATTTTTAATGATAAATTGTATTTTGATTTTTTGAATAAGGTATATTATATATAGGATAACTAATTGCTCCGTCAAATATACGTAAAACACATCCTCTACCTTTAAGACCCATGGAGTGATATTAATATACAATCCGTTTAGTGATTTATACAAAATAAGTAACATATTTTGTTAAAAAAATTAAAAAAAATAAATAACTTGCAGTAAAAAAAAAAAGAAAAAAGAAAAAAAGAAAGGAGGCCTAGAGAAGGCGTCTAGTTAAAACGCCGATATGACCACCTGATTTCTTCCACTTAAGGCTAGTCGTTTCCTACGAGCTAATGTTCCAGTATCCTCTGTTATAGAAGCACAGATATAAAAACAAGTTTTACATTTTGAGCATTTAGCCTGGGGTCTTTGGCTAAGAAGTCTAGTACCTTAACTCCCGTGCTTTTTAGTAAAATAAATAAAATATAACATAATACAGAATCTGAAAGTATCTATAGGAGTTAATTTATTATTTAAGCTTCATTGAGATAACCATAAAAGGTCATCTCAACCATAAAAGGTCATCTTTTCATTGAGATAAAAAATGTCAATAAAGGGTCATCTATAGCAGAAAGTGAACAAGCTAAGCGTACATTGTTGATGATGCTCTGGATTCCAAAGCAATATGTTGTTAACTTAAATCTATTAAGCGTTTAACCAACAGTTATGTTTTTTATTGAACTATCTGGAGGCCATAATATATTAAGTTTAGAGGTATCTTTATTTTTCTATTATTTATTCTAAATATTGCTACTTTGTGAGAATGAATGAATGTCTCTGAAGAGGTAAATAAATCTTTCAGAAAAGGGAAAAAAAGTTCGGAATAAGAAATCGCTGCCTCATTAAGGCAGACTTCGGTACAGGCTAATATAAAATTCAACTAAAATACTCTCCTGGGAGAGTTGACTTTAGAAATGTTAAAACTCAGGGAAAATTCAGAAAAGGGGGAGGCAAGAAAATTATCATTCAACTCTCTTCAACCTAATTTGTACCAACTGAAGACGGAATGGGAGAAAAGAAATCCTGGCAAAAGGGTCCCCGCAAATGAAACATTGAATATAAAACAATAGAAAGGAATTAGTTACGCTCCTGTTAAGATCCGGTGAGTGCTCTGGGTTGAGAGGGGGTAGTGGTCGAGGGGTGGGGGTTGACGATGAAAATGGAGTGGGGGGGGATTGTCTGCTTTCTTTCCGACACTCTGTCAGAATCAGGCAGAAAGGCCTTCTCTTGAGCAACCGGGAAAAATTAACAGCGACCTAACCTTCTCTTTCTCTCACGCTTGACAAATAGCAATTTCTTCTCACTATTTCCCTCTTTCACTTACTCGTCTGGGGCGCTTCGGATCATTTCTCATCCTGGGAATTTTTCTTCTACTTCTTACATTCCTGGAGTCCCCCTCCCTGGCGGTGCGGTAGCTTCGGGCGCAAATTAATGTTCTTCGAAGCGCTGCGTGTGTGTGTGACAGTCCTCAAGCCTCATTACCTTACCTTCCAGAGGGGCTTGGGACTAAATGAGTAATGAATCCCCGGCAACATGGACGTCTATCCTGTGGAATGGGGATGACCAACTCTGAAATTTCTCAAAACTAAGAATTATAATAAAGAGTTCCTAAGTTATCAAGTGCAATACAAACGCTTCAAAATAAAAAATGAATAAATGTTTTCCAATACACTTTTCTCTGCCTGAGCTAGCTTTAAACTACAGTATTATTTAATTTATTCAATTCCCCATCTGTAGACCCAAGCAAAATGTTTGAAATATAAAAATGTTTAGCAGTATAATTGTTTAATATTTAAAAAACATTTCACTGAATTGTGAATTTATTGATATATTTTAATAAATGATTTTTACTGGCGGTATATTTTGATTAAAATTTATTTTCTTATTTAAACTCTAACTTATTGCTCTTGGAAAACATCAAGGTAACATCTTTAGTTGTAAATCATCTATTTTGTGTGATTAGGTTTATTTTCTTTCGGATATAACTGTTGTTATTAAATTAATTTATTTTCAAAAAGCTGATGCATTTTTCTTCAGTCCAAAGCTAAAATATATCTCATTATCAGTACTACTAAGTTAAATAATAATTTGTATTTAGTACTGTCCATGTATAACGATTTAATTATATTGTAGCAAATAGCTTTAATAATTATTAATTCTTTTTTTAAGTTCTCTTCTTTGCGCCTGTCTCTCATTCTTTTTCTCTTTCCTTTGTTGACAATAGGAATCTTAAACAAAGTCCATTATGGGCGGAAGAGTGGGTTTTCCTTTCATTATAATCAAATTATCGGGTTTGGGGTGGGATGAGGTGATTTTGGTTCTGACGAAGGCTGCGGAAAATTTGGTCTCCCCACCCCCCAACAACGCTTTCGTTCCAAGCCTCCAGCGGCAAATGACTAATTAAGAAAGAGATTGGATTGAAATTCCTGAGGCGACCGAGGCCTGCTGAAGATGGAGGGAGGGAGAGAAAATTCTGTCGGAGAAAGAAAGGAAAGGAAAGGCTTGAGAACAAGTGGGGGAGAATGAGATAGAGCAAAAGAAAGACATTGATAGAGAGAGAGAGAGAGAGAGTGAGAGTGAGAGAAAATTTAAATGAACCTCTAATCCGTCAAGGGAAAGGGGTTGGGAGCCGCAAATTAGAAGTGAGGGTGGAAGGGGGAGCCTAGGCACTGGGGTAGCTGGAGAAGCGAACAATGCAGAACAGCTGATCACTGCACTTTCCAAAAAAAGGGAGATTCAAAAGGATTGATCCAATAAAAAAAAAATTATGATATTCATTCAGACCTTTCTTTTTTTCTTAATCCCGAAGTTATCTATATATTTTGCAACGGGAAATATTGCATGCATAAATCGATATTATTTACAATAAAAGATTCTTCTGACTAATGTACGATTGTAACACTCTAATAAACATTCTTAAATTGTCAACTTTTAAATTCTTTATTTTTCACCAATGTGTGTGTATATTATTGAAATACTAAAGAAAAATAATGAGTTATAATGAAAGTCATAAAGAATCAACTTATAAGAAAATTTAAAGAATTAGTAGCAGGTTCGTTTTATGAACTTTTTCATGTACGATTCGAGTTATTTGTCAGTGAAGAATCAATCTGAAGCTCCATACTTAAAATCAGAGATGTTATTACACGGCCATTGATTCTTTGTGGGATACTAAATGGTTAAAACGTTTACAAACTGTTCTTCGTCTCCGAAGACTTAAGAGCAAGCTGGATGCAACAGTCAGAGTAGATTTTAGATTTAAAATATTGAATTTTAATGCAGTCGCTGATCTCCTGGGCAAAACTAGGTTGTTCAATTCGGAGAATGTCAAGTCAGAAATCCAGTTTCTGTGCAGTTTCATACGATAGTAGAAAACTCCTAACCTCACCAAGACCAGGAAGTTTTGTCTGCTATACATTTACAGAAAAAAAATTATTATTAATAATGGAAATAGTTCGCAAAATGACAATATAAATAAATAAAATAGGAAGCAATGGCGATATAAAACAAAAAAAAAACAATTTCATTAAGCTAACAGTTAAAGAAAATAATCAATCACGCAGGACTTTCCTTAAGTACAATGTCTGTCATACCTTCTACTATCCGTCTTCATTATCATGTGCCAAGAAGATGGTCAATGTCCGAAATCGCTCGCCAACAGAAGATGGTTTGCAGAAACTAATGAAGACGGATAATAGAAGGTATGAAATTCTATATTCATTGGTAGTGAAAATAACCTTTTAGATTATTTATAATGTCTGTGCCTATGTATAGGAATATAACTATGCCTAAGTATAGCTTATGCGTCTGTGCCTATGTATAGGCATATAACTATGCCTAGGTATAGCTTACGTTCCTGTGCCTATGTATAGGCATATAACTATGCCTAAGTATAGCCTAAGTCTCTTTGAAGATAGACATAAATAAGAGCAAATGACGAATTTCATCTAATAGATAGAAAGGGCAAAGAAAACCCCCAAGGAATTCCGGGAAGAGAGAGGAAAGGGGGGGGGGGGTCCGAAACCCTTCTTTTTTATAAATTTTCTTCATGTGAGTGAAACTAATAAACCTAAATTTAAAAAAATTAAGTTGTTAACTTATTATATTCTATAAATGTTTTTATACCACTACTAAAATTGAAAGTTGTTTTTTATCGTTTGTGCGATTTCATCTCCTTTTAAAGACTATATCTGTATGTCCCTATGCGATTACAAATTCATCAATTCAAAGACGTTGATAAAATGAGTCCATAATATGGCATATTTATTTTAGTCAGAGAGAGGTATGCAAAACTCCTTGAGTTAGATTTTTGTTTTCCTTAGTATATATTTTTTTGAAAAAAAAATTACGTAGATATTACTATTTTACAATTTTGAATTTTGTTACTCCTTAAGTCTATTTATTTGAATAGACTATTTCTTTGTCTATTGTCTCTATCACTCTAACCCGATTTTAGACCCCAACGTCTCAGTTCAATTTAAAACATCCGCCTATGTGAGAGTGGTTGTTTGAAATTGTACTGAGCATTTTTTAGCTTTTCTTTAGCATGATCGACGAAAATCAAAAATTAATTCCTTCAAAAGTTGAGTTAGGTTGTCTTCCTTTAGGTAAAAAAAGGATACTAATTTAGAATGTTTTCAAATTAAAATAAAAAAAAGAGCTACAAGTAATATCTTTAATTTATTTTTCACAAACTTCTGGGAAAGAATATATATTTAATCGAAGCGAAAGAGATTTAATTTACGATTTTAATTAGAAATATTGCAGGATTCTGCTATATTCCCTCCATTATTCAATATTCTCTCTCCATTCTGAGTGAATTACCGAATCTCCCTCCTAATGTAATAACTCACTGGCGGGTTATCCACCTCCAGAGTTATCCCACAGAGTTATAAAGTTAACTCTTGTGTTGAGCCGGCCTGATCCCGCTGTCATCCCTCGCCTCCCAACTAATCATCAGCTCTCAACCCTTTAACCTCCTCCTTCTCAACCCTTATTAATTATCGGGCTCCTTCGGAAAATAAAACCCAACAGCCCCTTCTCTCTCTCAACGGGTGATTGACTCGAGCCCGGGCGTTCCCCTTCTTCGGGAAACAATATCTTTCACCGAAACTCCATCGGAGGAAAAAGGCCAGTTATGAAGACTTTACTGAAGGAGAACTTTTTTGAAGAAGTGATGTCTGAGACTGAAACCTATCGCTTGGGGGGTAAACTTCTGAAAGAAAATGTTATTTTACAACACCATCATTGAATGAAGAAATGAACACTGAAAATACATTTATGATAATATACGTTAATTATAAAAGTTTTAATTGCCTGAACCTATTATTATTATTATTATCATCGTTAAAATCGTTTTGTTCAGTTTTGTTGATGTTAACATATAAAAAAGAAACTCATTGTTACTCAACTTGCAATGCTTAATTATTGTTACTAAATTCTGGGAAAAATCAATCTTTATGTTGCAAATATCACCTTATCCTTTTTCATCTTCTATACCACTACCTAAATTTTATTTTGTCTTGCACAAAGATTGGATTAAAACAAAATCAGTTGCCGTTGAAATTGTTTTGAGAAACTTATCACTGCAATTTGTGGCAGAAAAGCAATTTTTGTTGGGGTTCGGTCAAGGTTCATCCAAAGAAGAAAATGAAGAAAATAAATTTTGAAAAAATGTGTATTTTATTGTCTTTTTATTGTCTGCCGATGTTGCAAGCCCTCTTCAGTCATCATGAAGACGAGAGACGCCAATGTAAGCCTAGAGAGAATAAAAATACACATTTTTTTTATTGTATTTTTTTTTTTAATCAACCTTGAACTAACCTCAACAAAACTTCTCTCTACTAAAAATCTTTATGGTCGATAAGCTCTCTATTTAAATAATAATAGCATCGACTTGTCTATATTATCATAAGACAGATATTTTCTTCTACTTTGATTCTAATGATATATCCAGAGGGAAATATTGCAACCATGAGAATTCGAATTCAGATTTGTTGAACTTTAAAAAAATCCTAATATTTTCTGAGTTATTAGATCAGACGAACACCTATAGCCTGGACATACAGTAAGAATTTTTCCGAATATGATGGCGGAAGAGAAAGCGGATGACACAAGAAGAAGAAGAAGAGAAACGCCTTGCTTCCTTGCAAGCACCATCATGGGCATCGCAACCACTCTTACTCTCAATCGCTGGTTATTACATCACGAAGCAAAAACAAGGTTGTCTGTTGGGAGCTTTGAGTCAACCTTCGTTCTCACTCAAAGCGCGCATAAAGAGAATCTTCGCTATCACCTTGGCTGTATGGAATTCTAAATGCCAGAGAGCCATCTACAATGGCTTTCAATTCTTGACGAAAATACGAGAAGTCTGTTTTAGTACTAGGACAATAGTACCAGAGAACATGTTAGTCCCAGACAAAAATATTGCAAATATTAAAGTAGAGATTTTTGTGGAAGGATTGCTTGGTCTGGGATTCGGTCTTAGGATTAAAATAAATAAAAACTAATTTGTAAAGAAAAATATTTGAAACATTGGTAGCATTGTTTCGGCCTAAATTCCACGCTTTCCTCAGGGAAACGGGAGTGATAAAGGAAGAAAGTATTTTAAATTATGACTGACCTTCAGGCCTTCTTCATAAATACTTTCTTTCCCTATGTGCTGAATGTTATGTTTTGTAATATGAAAAGTATTCTTTAGTAAGGAATAGTATATATAAATACTATTGTAAGTATAAATCATTTTAGGAAAAAATAAATAAAAGCACACTGCCAGGGAATGGGAAGGTTTTACAACTTGCCAGACTGTAAGATGAAATAAAGCCGTAAGGTCAGCCTGGTTGGCGTGCAGACATGGAACCTTGAAGAAAGGGTGGGGGATCTACTATCGTCTGAACAGTTTGGGCTGTTATCGCGGGAAAGTGTAATTCTTAAGTAAGCCGGGAGAAGTTGTTTTTCTAACTTACATAAGTTTGCTTGGGGGCGGCGAAGTTCAACTTAGAAAGTCATCGCCTACTTCTTCTTGTTCGTCTGGCTGAACTGCTTCCGGGCTATCACTTCCTGTCTGCCTTCGCAAGGTCAACCTGTGATGGCACTTGCAAGTCGTCTTGTGTACGCATCCGATAAGAAGAACGCGTCTGACATCCTCTGTTGCCTACTGTTGTGTTTCACTTTTATTAATAATCATTTATAGTCCTAAAAGGTAAAAAAAAAAATACAAGAATGATGGTGTTCTATAGAAGTGCATGCTCTGTTAAGAAGCTTGATTATTATTTTATAGAAATTTATTGGAAACTTTAAAATATTTAAAAAAAGTTTCAGGCATTATAGAAGAACATATGCATTATTGAACTCAGAACTATTTTTTTTTTTTAATTTTTAGTATATGGGGTGACCCGATATTATTTGCTATAAATTCATTGTAAAATTATCATTGAGGCCTTGTAGAGTCATTCCTCACAGCACAGTAGATAATCACCTCAGAACCTTTGGAAAAGCATTAACACTCAAACAGACTTCGTATGAAAGTAAGCCTGTCTAAAAGGTCCAACAATTCCTCACTTGCTACAGAGAATAAGATACTGAATTTTTCCTTGATTATATGAAGGTAACCATATTTCAAAGGATTCTGTAAAAAAAAAAAAAAATTTGTTGAAAAATGAGATTTTGCAACTTAAATTTAACCCAAAATAAAATCTATAAGAATTTAAACGGTTCGTTATTGTTTCTAGGGAGGTCCTCAGACTTTTGATTGCAGTTAATCACAGTTGCTAGGGATTCCCCATCACTAACTACAGAGCGACACCATGAAGCGAAGAATGGAACAAATAACTGTGCAAGGAGCTGATGTAGTAGGATGAGGAACGAGAGGGGAAGTGGGGGTTCGATGGGGGAGAGAAATTCCAAACGTCGGGACATAAACCGCAGCAGTGCCGTCTAGTGATGAATGAGGGAACTAAAGGGTTTTCGGGGTGAAGGGATGGTTAGGTAGAAGTCCCCCGAGAGGGAGCGCCACGGTTCACCCAAACAAAAAAACCCCGACAGCTGTCTCTTCAAGGAAGACGCGGAAGACGCGAAGAAGAGGAACGCAATGAACAATGGATGGAAATATGGAAGGAAAGTTGGAAGAACGAAGGAGGAGAAGAGAAGGAGAGGCAATTTTCTCCAGAGGTGGGAGCTCCAGGGTTGAAAGAGGCCCATGGAAAAGTTTTGGGCTGGAGGATTTGATAACTTGGACGAGATGGGGTAGGGGAGCGGCGGCAAGTTTCTGACAAGAATTGGGTTCCACGTGAGACCAGGAGCACAATATTACCTTCATCTTTCAAGCCATCCTGAGTCCTTATATGTATATATGAAAATATTTTGTAAAATATAATACTGCAAAATTAATAATAATTAGACGATTTGAACGTCAAGCAAATATTTGGGAAAACACAATTTCAGTGAGGTGTTCCTTCAACCGATGTAAAAGTTAATTAGTTAGAAATTAGTTCTTAACAATGAATATATTTCAGAATAAGTGGTGCCAATTCACTAGTTTCTATTTCTAAATAAACTCTATGAAATATTAAATGCAAGGGAATAGAATAAAAAATCTATCTGTCTCAGCCAGGACTCGAACCTGGATCTCCTGCTATCCGGGCAAGCGCGTTAAGTAGTTACAGCACCGAGACGAGTTACACCAGTTTCGGTTGTGTAACTAGTTAACGCGCTAGCCCGGATAGCAGGAGGATCCTGGATCAGGTTCGAGTCCTGGCTGAGTCTGATAGATTTTTATTCTATTCCCTTGTATTTATTGTTTAAAATTTAAGTGGGATTAGGTACCACAACAAAAATAATATCTATGTAATATTGCAGTATTTTCAAATCAAATTATTTTAACGCCAAGCGTGTTTAATATATTGGGTCAAGGATGTCGAATTAAACCTTTAGCGTGAATCTGGTGAGCTGGTGGATTCCAACTGAAGTCTCGAGGCTAACAACAAATTCTTAATATAGAGACAAGCTCTTATAGTGTTTCATGCAGATATCTTTGTCATCCACAAAGCCATAAGAACTCTTTAATTGTGGCCTTGCAAATACCCTAATTTACAAACAAGTATTTTCCGGATAGTCAGGCATTACTGAGGATATTCAGTGTTCATTTTTGGCAAAAATATTCTCTGAGGAATTTTTGAACAGATTATGGTTCTTGTAAGAAACAGATAAATTGTTCTGTTTCGGCTGCCAGAAAAGCGGGGTTGCTGGTGTAGTAGCAAGGACATGTGATAAAGATCCTTTAATTCATCCTGGTCCTTTCTTCACACCAACTAATACCTCAAAAATCCCAGATGAAAGACTGCAACATTGCAGAATAGCCTTTTTGAAAGGACCAGCCAGAAACAGAAGACTCTAAGTCTCATATTTTGAGACTTAAGCAGGAAAATGTAATAGCCTAATTTTACACGGTGAGCTGTGGCGATTGGTCTCTTTATTTATACAGAACTATGTTTCCTTAAATAACATAAATATTATTTATTTTGTGGTCTTTAATCCCACGTAAATTTAGATAATTTTTAGTGCAAGGGAACAGAATAAAAAATCTAACTGTCCCAGCCAGGACTCGAACCTGGATCCCCTGCTATCCGGGCCGGTGCATTT
>KZ808459.1:0-16351 GCA_000696205.2 Oncopeltus fasciatus | reverse complement strand
GTCAAGAATAATTATTAATTAACTAATTTATGTTAAAAGTATTTTAATTTTTATATAAGTTCTTTTATTGAGTATGGAAATAGTGGTACTCTTCTATAAAATAACTAAAATCTTTCTAAAAGAAAATAATTATGTAGAAATCCCTTTTTAAGGTATCCCTCATTAAATACTCAATATCATTTTCTTTAATTAATTAAAACAAAAAGTGGGTCAAGGAAGTTGAATGACTTCAGAATATCCTTGAAAGTCAGTCAGGAAGGACTTGTTAATTATTTTTGATCTATCATATAATTAACTTCAAAATCAATCAGAGTGCTACCTAATTTAAGGACCTGTAGTAATTTAAATACAATTTTCCAAAGTTCCTGGACTTAAAACCTGGTATCGACATTAAAAAAAGAGTTTTTCTTGAGACTCAGTTTCTATTTACCTAAATTACTGTAGTTTCCTCTTCATTTTGAATTAAAATGTATTACGCTCATGCAATTAGGAGATTTTTTTTAACGGTAGTTAACATATTTTCTTGATTCTTCTTCTTTCCTTAATTCTTTGCTTATTCCTGGAAAATATCTATGGTTCAATGATTTCGAAATTATTAACATATTACAGTTGTATTGGCACTAAATATAAATATCATATTTAGTTTATAATCGATTTATAAAAATGATATTTTTCATGAACGCAAAATGCTTACTTGCAATTTGAAAGTCGCACAGGAGCTGTGGAATCTGAACATGTTTCGTTAGTTAAGAATATAATTAGAATTAACCGAGAAAACATTATTTTCAAGCCGGAGAGAATGAGTTAAACTCTATATAGGCCTGTATTGATAAGGCAGCTTAACGAAAAGTTATTCAAAATAATAATAATAATGAAAACTTGTCTTCACTAAAAAATTTATTGCCCAAACGTTTTCGACTCCAATGAGTCATCTTGAGGAGCTCTTTTCTATAGTTGTGATCTCCAAAGGGTGGAGGGTCGTACTAAAAATGTGAAAAAAATAAAATATATGAAAAGTTATTCATTTTATGTTATTCTGATGACTGTGCAAGTATCAGTTATTCTTTCACGAATAAAATAGGGCACCGAACAAAGAAGCTGATGATATACTTGTCGTCCCAGCCGTAAAAGTTTTCTTCCTGGGGTCATCCGTATTAATTATAAATGCGTAGCGCAGTATTTGGTAATCGGTGCAAGACTAGAACCGCCTGATAACTGTTATGTGTTTTAAGTAGCAGTTACTACTTAGTTATATATTCATTATTGATCAAAATATTATAGACATTGAACTTCAAATAATTTTTTCAAAAATATTCTATTTGAGAGTGGTAATTTGAGTTTGGTGATACTGGTCACCTCCTCTCCTCACGTGACTTTCATTAATGTAATTTATTTTCTATTATACATTGTCATCAAATTACAAAATGTTTTTATTTATTTTTAACAGAATGTAATATATAAATAAAGGATATATATATAGTTTAAAACCTTAGGAGAGTTTCTAAGATGATTTTAGTTGGGGTTCGGTCGAGGTAGATCCAAAAAACACAAATAAAAAAATGTATTTTTTTAATGAAGGATTATTTGCCAACGTTTCGGCTTACATTGTAAGCCATCTTGTGGGCTGTAGAAATACAATGTCATGAGAATACAGTAATATTTGAAATTAGTATAATAGAGAATTATAATATAATGTGATATCAAGAGTATGAAAGTAGAAAACTGTGTAAGACAATTGAAAGTTTATGAAAACAATATTGAAAAAAGAACCAATTTGAAAAAAAAAACAAACATGCAAACCAANTATTATCTATGGTGACACTGGTGACCTCCTCTCCTCATGTGACTTTCATTAATGTCATTTATTTTCTATTATACATTGTCATCAAATTACAAAATGTTTTTATTTATTTTTAACAGAATGTAATATATAAATAAAGGATATATAAATAAAAAAATATTCTGAAAATAGTTCATTTTTGGCCAGTCATGGAAATGTGAACTTAGGGACAGAACGTCCTCTCTCATCTTCATGATACCCCTGAAGATGGCTTACAATGTAAGCCGAAACGTTGGCGGATAATCCTTTATTAAAAAACACATTTTTTAAGTTTGTGTTATTTGGATCTACCTTGACCGAACCCTAACTAAAATTATCTAAGAATAGTTTATTTTTATGCTACAGCTGACCGGTTTTCATTTAGAAATTATTATTTCGAGAAAAGTAAAGTGAACAAAAAAGAAAAGTTAGTTGCAACAAGGCAAATACCGCAATAATCTACAAAGGAAGGTTATAACAAAGACAGCTGATGCAGCTATTGAAGTAACCTTACTAACTCCCCTTTCTCTGCCCTAATACATATTAGATCCGCTATGCAAAATTGTAAGACGCTTACATACATTCACATGAGCGGGGCTTACTCTCTTCCCTCTATCCCTTCCATCTAAGGGTAGGAAGGGTATTATTTTAATCAGACTAGTATATAAGACTCTCCCTCGAGCGCACACAAGGACACTCCCTCGTCGGATATTATGTTTCTGGGCCGCAAAATTACGGGGATATGTGTGTGTCGGGTGTCAGAGCAGTGATGGCGGGGTGCGGCGTCTTAAGTCGGTGGCGGGGGGGAGTTACATTATTATTTAATTACCTCTCTGGGCCGCCTACCCTACTTACTGTCTTCTACCTCGTTGCTTTTCTCCGGGGAAGTCATACCTCTATGGAATTCCGGATGAAGCCCGAGTAATATATATCTCTGTGAGCTGTAGTGAGTGTTCTGCGAGGTCTGTTGTTCCCTGACTGCTTAGAACTGCTATGAAGACTGACACCCCTTCTTATTAGATTTCTGTATTTCAAGGGTGGGTTTTCATTTTCTTCCCAATCCATTTAGACATGGTCTTGGGGTTAATTGCAACTGCAATAGTATATTACATATATACTCGTGTAGGAACTCTCATATTAGGTGTTCATTATTTTTGCAGAAAACATCTCTAATTTACTCTATTTTTCATTTAATTGAACAAAACTCGGTATTTAATCCTATTTAGCTCAAACAGAAAATGAGTTTTGCAATGACTGTAATTTATTTAGGATGTAGAGTTTAACCTAAATTATAAATCGTATTATCTTCCTTGTGAAACCTTTTGCAGGACATTATAGGTGGATAATGTAGTTCTGTAACGTTTAGTACTATGAAATTATTACAAAAACGTTTATGAAAAAAAATTAAGAATAATAGGGTTGAACGTACTCTTTTCCATATCAACTGGTGAATCAAATAAATACAAACCTACAATTGGTTAATTGCTGAGAAACAAATGAAAATGTTTAATTTTATTATAGTAGTAGATAATGGAGGGCAATCAACTTCTAGGTTATTACGCCCTATAAACACCCTTTAATATATTTACTATAAATTAGTTAATAAAAGACAGGAATCAGGATTATTTCGACCACTTTAAAAACCTAAATGGATTTTAAAAAAAAATATTATTATATATATTTAATAAATAATTTATTATGAACTAAAATAATAAATAATATCTCATTCTTTAATTTAGATTTTCCAGGCTATACCTGCTTTTTTAAGAAAGTTTAACAGCCCATCCACTGTAGAGGGGTTGATCCCAAGGCACTCCGCCATATTTCTTCCAATGCCTTCCCTAGTGAAGTAATTCTGATAATTTATTAATGATTATATTAATAGACAAGAAGAAAGAACAATAGAGCAAAGATTCTAGAGAAAGAGAGGGAAGGTTGCAGTTGATCCTCAAACTTCTTCGTTACTTTCTTATGCCTATATGTGTGTATTTAATTTTCGAAATATACCTAAAACATTGCTGAAGTGTAGTTCTAAAAATTTAATTATAAACATTCTTTAAATTTCTTCTGCAAATAGTAAAGCAATAAAGAGTAAAATAAAGGATGAACAATGAAGTCATATAATTGAGTAATAGAGGAAATAAATTGTGTAATTGTTACATTTTCCAACTAATGAATTTCCTAACAATAATAAATTTTAATATCACGAATAAAAGGCACTATAAATTTACTCAAGGTGATTACTGATTAGTTTAACTGTTGTAATTCGTTTAAGTTCAATTGGTTTATTCAAAATGGATTTCTTTTGTCTAACAAGTTTTTCAGAGTTTTTTTTTTTTTTTTTTTTTTTTTTTTTAATCTGACACCATAGCAAGACACCCTGAGGGCATCTATTATTTAGCAGAGCCTCTAACAAGGACAAGAGCTTCCAGCGGAAGACCCCTTTTAAAATTCATTTAATTATGATTTAAGACGCACCAAGAGGGGACAACCCCCTCCCCCCTTCCTGGTTCCTGAACATGGCACGCCAATTTATTTCCCTTCTAGGGCCTCGAGCTCTGGCGAGGCATTAGGAAAAATCTCGCTGGGGGATTCCCTATCTTCAAGGATTGATAAAACATGGCGGTGGACCACCAGCGCGCTCTGATGGCAGAAGGTGCAATTAGTGCGACTGGAGCACCCCTGTTTAAAATTTCATCCTCCCGCTACCCTCTGCTGAGGGATGGAGATACCTCTCATATCTCCGCCGAAAAATCTGACTTATTACACTTATTTTTGTCTCATTTAGCCCTATCCGCCGTTATTAATGGACATTGTTCTTTGTTCTTTCACTTGCGACAAAATGCACAAAAACACCCCCTATATTTGATATGGTTCCGCCCATGTAATGAGTTTTGTTTCTTTCCTGGATAAAGGAATAATTTAAGCCCCCACTAATGCTGACTGAATTGCTTTTTAAAATAATTTAGGATTTAAAACAAGAAAAATTATTAATGAGACTATTATATTTATATAATAAATTATTCGATTAAGAAATTTTTTTTATAACATGTATGTGTTTCATATTATACTAATCTCACATTAATTAAGAAACCGGTTGACGTATACGCCTTTGCTTAAATTGACGAGATAGGTTTAGATAGTAACGTGCAAATGGGTTAGACCTATATATTTTTTCATTATAACATGTATGTGTTTCATATTATACTAATCTCACATTCATTAAGAAACCGGTTGACGAGTACGCCTTTGTTTAAATTGACGAGATAGGTTAAGTCCGGTTGATAATTTAAAATTTGGAAAACATATTTAATCAAATTATTAGATGATTTTAGTTGGGGTTCGGTCAAGGTATATCCAAAAAAATACAAACTTTAAAAAAAAAGTGTATTTTTTAAAAGATTATATCCAACTAAAATCATCTAATAATAATATCTACGGTCAATAAAACTCTCGTTTTGAATATTTAATCAATGCTCTACTTAAAAAGAATTGCTGTAAACAAAAACCTCGCTTATACGTACTTTGTTGTAAGAAATAACCTATAATAGTAGACTCACTAAAAATTATAAGGACATGTCCTACATTTTTTTTATGAGGATGAGATTCTTATTAAAAGGCAGTTAAATCCATTAATAAGAATTTTGCATTATTTTAAGAAATTTAAGGTGAAAAATAATGATTAATAGAATTATTTAACAGTAAAAAATTACCGTATGTTCTGTGTTTATTGTATTTATATGTTCTTCATGAAACAATGACATTTAATTATCCTTGGGTTGAACTCATAAACAGTAATAGAAAAAAATGTCTTAAAAAATTATTTTGGCATTTGAACTTGCATACAAAACTACTAAAAAGAATCATATTGATGTTAGTAACAAGCAACCAGTAATCATTTGTTTTAGATCTGATTTATCGATTTCAGAAAACTAATGCTGATTATGTAATTAAGTATTGTGCTAATTAAAAATATGACAAAGTTCATGCATAAGTTCGAGCATAGCCCATTATGCTTGTGGAAATGGTTACCCTAAATCACATGTCTGAGCTTGACGTTTCTTTTCAATACTCCCCTCAATCATTATTTCCTTATAATCTCTCCTGAAGCTTAAATACCCTTTTATATTATATGCTATTCTCTAAATTTTTTAAATTTTGCTTCAAAACTTAAAACAAATCAGACAATATTAATATATTATGGCCGAGCAATATTGTGTTTCAACGAGATCAGCTGTATCAAGGCGGGAAGACCAAATAGGGTCGACATGAGATAAGGCGGACAAGTATTGACTGTTTGGCTGGAGAAAGGGGAGGGGGGCTAGGGCTAATTCCTGGTAAGTGGGGGTGGGGAAATGTAGGGGTTGGATCACCCCCACACACACTCGCCTAAGATCTCATCCCCTACAGCAGAAATTTGATTTGGCATCGAGAGGGTGAGCTCCCGTGGGTCTCTTTTGTCTCCCAACGTTCTCTCGGGGACCAGCGTCTTATCACATTCTCTCCCCCCTCTTTCCAGACTGGACAACTTTGGATAGCGCTATCAGATAGCGGAGCCTGTTCAAGGCGGTGTTTATGGTGCAGGTGGGCTATCCTTTTGGGACGCGAATTTCGTACGAGTATAAGAACCCTTGAGAGAAGAGGGATGGTTTATGCTTGGGTTCTGGGGCAAAACATATACTAGTTGAAACGTCGATATCCACTTTGAAGCACTTCGAAATAATTATAAGTATTTTTTTATATGTATAAATTTTTGAAAATTAAATAGTGCTAAAACTTAAGGAAGTAAAGGTGTTTAGAGGAAACAAATAGGCTTCTTTTGTGTGATAAATTAAAAATTTCATTTAAATAAAAAGGTTTCTCAACTAAAACGTGAGCTAATAAATGCATGAAATATTTAATAATATTTATTATTATTTACACCGATTACTTACCCTGAACGTCGTAATAATGTTCATACTCTTTGTGTGACTGTTTGCAAATGACTTACATATTCCACTCTTATCTGGTATGACAGTTTTGGAATTAGCAAATATTTAAATACTTTTTACGAAAAAATCCAAAAGTAAAAGGTTGTATTGAAGTAAGGGTTTGCATGTGTCTTCCCTTCCGATAATTCCTATATTAGTACTCGCTTTTTTGGAAGTGCTGTCTCTCGGTCCTATTCTTTGAAATTTTTTTTTTTTGGTGTAGAAAAAGCTGTCTTCTTCGATCACAAGGTATACAACGAGAGAAGCTCATTGAATCCTGGATGTAAATGCGGTCTTTCCATCCCTTCCAACCACATCACAAGATCTGGTTCCTTAATGATAAAGTTTTTTTTTTTCCTTATCAGGTCTCTTGGATGAAGGGCTTAAAGTGTAATTTATTCATAGGGTCCACCATTAGCCCTTTAAGTCAAGCTCCTATCTCTCTCTCACTCTCTCTCTCTCTCTCGCATTTTTCGTTCTCCTTCTCTCCTAAGGAGCCGCTAACGAGCACTTAATAAAGGAGGTAAGTCGAAAGAGGTCAGAACCCCTGCAATATACCACAACCCTTAGTCTTGACAAAGAGAGGCTGAGTAACTCTTGACTTCTATACCAACCTGTGGTCATGTTATTTCTTCACAATAAAATGACGATACTTGTCTGTAATAAGCTATTCTCCACTTTTTATATAAAAAATAATAATTTATTTCAATCATTCTTATGAAGGCTTTTATAGATAGGTAAAATAGCCTCACAGCTAAGATGGATGCTTCCGACCGAACAGAGGGCTAACAAAATAAAAATATATTTATGGATAAAAAATAAAAATTAATATCTCATTTATGTGCGCATAACAAATATATAAATAATGTGTTTGCCTGACTACTGAAATGTCCTCCTACTTTGCTTTAAAATATATTACTAATTTAATATGATCTAACTAAATTATTAAATATAAATATAAAGCAGAATACAAAATATTGTGGAAACCTTTACTGATCACATGCACATGCTATGGAGAGCTGGGTATTCTGAAAAGCTACTGATTATATATTTCGTTCCATCGAGGTACTTCTGAAATTTTTAACAAAACTTATGTGGTTCGTTTGCATCAGTGTTTACATTGAGCTCTACCCGCAAGTTCCTTGACGTTCATTCAACTTGGCGTACGTCTGTAACTTAAATGAAAATATGTTTATGTTTTATTTTCAAGAGGCATCTCCTTGAGGAATCCTACGAATTCAATCCTTGGTTGGACTGAAGAAGTTCACCTCGCTTTGCACAGTAGACGGTTATCTTGAATTTTTCGCCAATGGGCTGCTAATAATATATATAAGACCCATCAAAAAGCGTTGGGAAGAATAAATTATCAATATCCACTCACTTGGATAAATTTATTCTACTATACTATTTTTTTTTATTATAGCAACAGAAACGCTGTACTAACTATTTCTATATTAATTACAACCTTCTTCACATTTTATCTAAGTCAAATTTCAAATATTAATAAAATTTTAAATTGCAAGAGTTTTAGCAGGCAAATGCAAATATATGTATTGTACTGTAATACCTACATTCGCTTACTAAAACTTACATTATGGTATATTTTCAAGATTTACACCTTACGGTGATTGTTACTGCCTCAAGCCTCCTCTGACCTTGGTGGCCAAGGTTCGATTCCTGGCTGGGCCAGTTAGATTTTTTATTCTATTCCCTCTCATTAATTGTTTAAAATTTACGTGGGATAAAAAACCACAACCTAATAAAATATTTATAAAGAAAAATCAAATAATGTAAATGACGAGAGTCGAAAAATAGTTTGACAATAGCATAACTGGAAAGTGCACCGACTTGGATAGCACTAATGCTGGATCTAAATCCAGGTTCGATTTCTGGTTGGGACTGATAGATTTTATTATTCTATTCTCTCTCAATAATTATTTAAAATTTACGTGTGATAAGAAAACACAACCAAATAAAATATTTATAAAGAAAAATTAAATAATGTAAATGAAGAGAGTCGAAAAATAGTTTGACGATGACATAACTGGAAAGTGCACCGGCTTGGATAGCGTGAGATGCAGGTTCGATTTCTGGCTAGAACAGATAGTTTTTTTAATTCTATACCCTCTCATTAATTGTTTATAATTTGGGTGGGATAAAAAACCACAACCAAATTAAATATTTATAATGAAAAATTAAATACTAGTAAATTTAATTACTAGTAAGTTTAAGACGAAGGTCTCGTTTTTCACGTGGGCTAGTCTCTCGCTTGTGTAGAATGAATTTTATGAGATATCTTGTGCGTCCTGGTAACAAGACACCAGGCCAGATAGCAGGAGATCCAGTTGCAATTTCTGGTAGGATAGATAGATTTTTTTTTTCTATTCAATCTCAATAATTGTTTAAAATTTACGTGGGATAAAAAACGAAAACCAAATAAAATATTTATAAAGAAATATTAAATAAAGTAAATTACGAGAGTCGACAAAAAGTTTGACAATGTCAGCTCCTTTGAGTTTAAGCCGATGTTCTCGTCTTTCTCGTGAGTAAGGCTCTCGCTAGTGTAGAGTGAATTTAATGAGATATCTAGCGCATCCCGGTAACATAACTGGTAAGTGCACCGGCCAAGATAGCAGGAGAACCAGGTTCGATTTCTGGCTGGGACAGATAGATTTTTATTTCAATTCCCTGCCAATAATTGTTAAAATTTTACGTAAGATAAAAAACCACAAATAAATGACGAGAGTCAACAAATAGTTTGAGAATGTCAACTCCTTCGAGTTTAAGACTAAGTTCTCGTCTTTCTCGTGGTTTAGGCTATCGCTAGTGAAGCGGAAATTTAATGAGATATCTAGCTCATCACGGTAGCTTAATAGGTATTATTCACCAGGCCGGATAGCAGGATATTTAGGTTCGATTCTTAGCAGGGAACGATATATTTTTTTATTCTATTCCNTGTATTTACCATTTCATCTTCCGGGTTGGACCGAGTCAAATTGTTGTTATTTGCCGAGCTTTTGCACATTCTCTTTTCAGCCCTGAAGAAGACATCACATGATGTGCGAAAGCTCGGCAAATAACAACAATTTGACACGGTCCAACCCGGAAGAAGAAACGGTAAATATAAAAAAACCTCTAGTTTTAATTATTCAACTGACCCATCAATGCCGACCTAGTTATTGTCTGGCGTCATCATTTTTAAATCTAGAATTGTATTTAATGCTCAATGCGCCTTCTCACCTTACTTCTCTTCACCCTCGATGCACCCCTTTGAGTCATAAGGGAGAAGCTATCTGCAGGGCGCCATTCTTTCCTAAGCACCCATTTCATAGCTGGGTAGACGCCTGCCCAGTTCGAATCTGTAGCTACAGATCTATGGGATTTGAACGGATCCCTTCATCTAAGCTCTCAAATGCTCTCAAGAAGATAGAAGATGGATGAAGAAGATAAAACTTATTGGCTGGCTTAAGAAGGAATTTTTTTTTTTCAGCTTAATTATTCTCAATAGACGTTTATTAAAATCAAATACTTTTTTTCTTATTTGAAATCAGATTATTAGTAATGAAAAAATTCATAATAGAATTTTTCTTGGAATATTTTCAAATTAGAAAGTTTTTACATTTAAAAGTAATATGAATTCGCTTCTCATTTTCTTTGTTTGGACATGTTTTGTGTCCGTGATTATTTAAGTGGAGCACTCTACAATCCACTGATCGATCACAACAAAATTCAATATATAAACGGCCCTTGTTAACAAAGAAAGGCGTAGAATTTTGGGCGAAAAATATAGGAAGCGAGGGGATGAACTGAAAATATCGATTTTTACATCTATGTTTACATAACATATTTTAGTGTCCCACTGTAATAGTATAAGTTGTGTATTTGTAATACGTTATCATATGTTGATATATTAATTTTAGAAATATAAAAGCAGATTGAGCTGTAGTACAGAGGAGGAGATAAACGTTTAATATAGGTAGAATTTATTTTTGAGTTATTATTTAATCGAAGTTTATATATATTATGTTTGAGGTTCTCTTACCTGAATGTTCTTCTGTAAATATAATAGCAATGATATTAAGGTTTGAGTCACTTCAGAGAGTGGCTAATATATACTAACAATTTTTAGCGTAATTGTTAATAAGTAAAAGTAAAGTGAAGAAGATAACAGGTGTACTTGATGAATCTATCACTTAGAGAAAGAATGAAATAGAAATTATAAGATATAAATGACAATTACAGTAGCAATATAATTATATAAATTAATTATTTAATATAGTAACAATCATTCACTCTTAAAGAAGTTGGAATCAGATTAAATATAATGGTATAAATATATGAAGTTTGTAATAGAATGAGATAGAATAAAATTGATGATTACTCTATTTTAAATGTAAAAATTTTTGTAGACTGGATCCTCGTGAAACTAACTTTCTATCGAATGAAGAGTTTTTGACCGTAGATATTATTAGTAGATTATTTTTGTTGGGGTTCGGTCAAGGTAGATCCAAAAAATACAATTTAAAAATATTTGTATTTTTTAAATTATCTTCCAACGTTTCAGCTTACATTGTAAGCAATTTTCAGTGCTTCTCAGTCATGAATATGGGTCCCTTCTCGCCTTAATGATAGCCTTGAAGATGGCTTACATTGGCTGATAATAAAAAAATACACGTTTTAAAAAAATTGTATTATTTAGATCTACCTTAACCGAACCTCAACGAAAAAACATATACGACCTTTCTATCAGTTTGAGAGTGGTGACATTGGTCACCCTCTCTCCCCATGAGATTGTCATTGAATCTATCAGTATGATAATGGAATCATAAGTCAAATGAACGGGCAAGATTAATCCCGTTCATATGTGACTTTGACCAAAACAACGGACTTGTAAAAGACATTAGTGTCTAGTGGGAATTCAGCAAAAAGCAAGGAGAAATCGCAACTGTCCAATGTAGCGATGGCGGTCGAAGATTGATCCAAGCATCATTCTACGCATTTCAAACATTAGTGGTGACACGCAGCCTGAAAAATATTGTGTTAAATAAAGATAAAAGTTTAAATTGTAATTAACTAAAGCAATAACTATTATAAAATTGAATCAGGGAGAAGTTCGCTTAAAATGAAGCTATAAATCGTTTTTCTCAGCTTTAGATTTTTATTTGTGTATGATATTATTAGAAATTAAATTCAATTACAACAGGGGTAGAGTTTAGTGGCGGAAACTCTTCACTTCCGATTGCAGAATATATATTTTCGATTATACAAAGCGTTCATAAAAAAATATATGTATATATTAGTCCTAAAACAAAATTAAAGTTCCCTGTAAAGGCCATGACCCCCAGGGAGCGGAGACATATTGGAGGTTTTACGGCTGTGACAGCTGACGAGAGGAGGCCACTGTTTTACATACAGTAGGGCTTTACTGCACCCGAGGGACTTGATTCTCCCGTTGGCTTTTTATCACTCGGACCTCCCTCTGACCCCTAATGAGAGCTTTAATAAGACCGACTCGGCTTTACTGCCTCTAGGCACCGAGATACTTCATCCCTACTTTATTCTGCAGTATCCCTCGAGTATCTCTCCCCTTACAAGATAACTTGCCCTTACCTCATCCCATTCTCCTGAAGGTTACCTGACAGTGTGGGCGATCTTATATGTCTGCGGAGTTTTTATCTTCTCGCTCTTCAGTATACATCCCTCGTCCTTCACTGTCCCATTCTCCCCCCTACCTCTTCCCTTGAGAAAATGAAGGGACTTACGTTGGTGACATGGCGCGAATCCCTTGGAAAATTCCTTTTGCTCTTCCCCAACCCGACATTGCTGTATGAAAAGTGTGCATATTTTAAAGTCCTTTAATTACACTTACTTTTTTTATTACTTATTACTTTAAATAGTAGACATAAAAAATCACATTGAACTGTTCACGTAGGCTTCGACGGTCGTCAGATGTATTTACCGTTTCTTCTTCCGGGTTGGACCGTGTCAAATTGTTGCTATTTGCCCAGCTTTCGCACATCATGTGATGGCTTCTTCATGACTGAAAAGAGAATGAGAGTTGTAAAAGAGAGATTTTTAAAATCCAGGTGGTATATAATTACCTTTATATATATAATTACTCTCTTTTACAACTCTCATTCCTTTTTCAGCCCTGAAGAAGCCATCACATGATGTGCGAAAGCTCGGCAAATAACAACAATTTGACACGGTCCAACCCGGAAGAAGAAACAGTAAATACACATTGAACTGATTTAAGTTGTATGCATTCTTTACAATGGATTCAGCTCATATTTAAAAGTTGAATTTGCATGCAATTAATGGTAAAATTGGTAGTTAAATACTCGCGGCGTGGAGTTCATTTATGCTTTAGCTACTTAAATTTCATCTAATTTTTCTAAATAGTGTCAAAAATTCGCATAGAAAACGAGTATAGAACTCCTGAAAAGAAAACTCCAGATAATTTCTTTTTTTTACACGAGCTAAACTACGTGTATAGCAAGAATTACTGTCTACACCCCATTGTGCTCCACTAAGGACTCTCAGAGGAAAAAGATTTTCTCCATTCCCTTTGAGATTCCCAAGTTAATTTTCAAGACGAGTCATAAAAATCTGAATATACCTTTTATGGGAGACCTGCATTGTCAATGATGGTGACCTTGTTGTAATCTTACATCTAGATAAATGTATGCACTTTATTATTTTAAATTAAGCTACATTGTTTATATTCTACAATTACTTCATACATATTCACCCGGATTGATTTGATCTCCTTAGCCCTCGGCAAAAAAAAAAAAAAAAAAAAAAAAAAAAAAATGAAGAAGCTGTAACATTAACATAATGTATATTTGTGGCAACAATTCTGTAAATATATTGTTAATTTAGAAAAAGTTACTTTGCAGTGATAATTCTAAATCTTCAATAATTTCATTTTATAGAAACATTACCAAAATAATTGTAAGCTACTGATATTTCAATTTTCTTAGAAATAGTGCATAAATCACCTTCACTTACTAATTAGGCTTCTAGCTTTTTAATAAGTGTTGAAACTTTAATCGCAACCAAAATATTTATTGGTAATAAAAATCAAGAAGAAGGGACAGAAAATTGCAAGGAAAATAATAAAATAAAAATGAGGTTCCTTAATAAACAAAAGAAGTAGGAGGACATGTCCTGAAGAAGAATCCCTGTAAAAGTGAGTCGGCTAATCAGCTATGCAAAATCCGTCCATTCATATTCAAAAATTTTGAATCCCAGACCCCCCCCCCATCCACAACCCCCGTTAATTTAGTCTGTCTCCGTTGTCTTTCCGACCCAAATTGAATCCGTCTCTACCACCTACTTTCCGTCTTGTATAATTTTTCATTTATTTTTCAATCGCTCAACCAACCCTCCGTTTCCTCCCTTCATTTCTCAGGGGGTTTTGAAATGATTTTACATTTCTTTTTNAGCCCCTTCCAAAACGGGATATAGCCTCACGCCCTCACCTCGCTCCTTCATCGGTACTCCTTCTCACACAATACCTAATCACTTGTGTGTATGCATTGTCTACGAGTTAACATTGACGCGGGGAATTACAAATAAATTATAATTTTTATTAATTTTTAAAATTAAAGAAATAATGATCATAAACTAATTATGTTCACTCACCATTTAAATCCGTGGCTGAGTCTTTCGACAGGCTATTTTTACATTAGTTAACGAGTTATTACTATTGGCATATGGGTGTGTGTGTGTCTGAGGAAATATTTTATATGGCAATTACAGAAAGTTCGGGAGAGCGATGAGCGTCATAGGGAAGCTGTCTCTAGACTGGCCGGATAGGAAGATTGGCTCAGCTATAAAAGTTTGAACGGACCTTATTTTTAGCTTCTCCAATTTAGGATTGATGAAGATCCGTTAATAATTTTTCAAAAATGCGTCATAGCATCAACGTAATTAGCTTGATTTTCATAAGAAAAATAAGCTAACAAAACTGGTTAAAAGCGATTTTCTTTTATAAATACGATTTTATCGCTTATCAAAACTTGATCAAAAGATAACTCTTGATAAAAACCGAATGACAAAATGGCAATTTTTAATTTGAATATCACTGTATACCCCATCACTCATTCCACCATTAAGAATCTCCCCCAACCTTTTGCAGAAGAAAATTCAATTTCGAAAAAAACATGAACATGTCGCTCAACTCTCACTGTCAATTGAATCTTTTTTTTTGGTTTTTTTTTTTTTACAGAAAAAAACCCAATTTACTAATTAATGTGGTTTGTATGGATTCAGTAAAAGCTGTGTTGCGGTTGTAAAGAATACACAGCTGAAAACAAAAATTGATAAATATGTTTAAATTATATTTTAAATATATTTCAAAATTTTACTTGAATTTTCACTAAGTAAGCCATGTTAGTTGATTGCTTTCTGATCAGTGTTGTCCTATTTATCATACCTTTTATTATCCGTTTTCATTGGTTTCTGCAAACCATCCTCCATTGGCGAGCGCTTTCGGACATTGTTCATCCACAAGAAGATGGACAATGTCCGAAAGCGCTTGCCAACAGATGGTTTGCAGAAACCAATGAAGACGGATAACAGAAGGTATGATATGCATATTAAAGTTAAAAATTTAAGAGAAGGTGCATTGAACGGAAACTGAAAAAATGCCAATGTTATGAAGAATAGTTAAAGCAAATATATACTAATTATAAAATATATTTTTATAGCTTTATGTTACATATTTTTAATATTCAGTAAAAAAAATGAATTTTACATTTTTAAGTAATAGGAGAGTTGAGCCCCTTCCCGGCTGTTTAAGCCAGTTTAGAACTAGCTAGCCTCAAACTAGATTTTCTCAATTTCCTTTTGGCTTCCAAAATAATATTAGTTACTTGCTCGTTTTCTCTGTGAAACTAAAAAATGTTAGAAATCTGCTAAGTTTACGTAGCTCAAGCTAGACGGAGTTCCCCAAAACAATATGAGCGTTTTCGATTTCTCAACTATCACTTCAGATCTTAAAATCATCTCTTCAACGATCTAGGTGTCTGGGTAGTGTGGTTATTCAAGATTTAGCGATGATTTATTATTTTTTTTTTTTTTAAATATACGAGAACATTGTTTGTAATCTTCACCGATTGCCTTAAAGTACAATGATCTGGTTTGGTAAGTGAAAAATTTTAAATTGATATTTATTAATACTTTTACACTGCTGTATCATATTTATTCAATCGTATAGAGCAATTCTATCGCCTTATGTCGGCACGGTAAGAAACAGCGAGACTTGTGATCTAAATCACACCGGGGTGTTTTCCAAGCGATCTGCCCCATTCGAGAAAAGCCACATACGTCACCTCCGACTCACTCTGCCCGTAAACAACAACCGACATATTTATATCCTCCCCCTGGGGTAGGGGTGGCTTCGCCCCCGCCCTGTCCACCTCGAGGGAAACGCAAATCTTTCTATTTTATCGCCCTCAAAAGCGATACACTACAACCCGACCTTGCTTCCTTCAACTTTAAAAAAAAATATGTGTACTGTATCTTTTTTTTTTTTTTTAATTAAGTGTTAGCTGAA
>KZ808458.1:147630-162790 GCA_000696205.2 Oncopeltus fasciatus | reverse complement strand
ACATAGTATACCAATACAAATACAGCTGAGAAATAACCTTCTCATATTCCTCCCATTAGGAGTAGATAAATACGAGGAGAGGTCAAAAGTTCTCAGCCTGACCCAGAAATAAATGAAATAAAAACACAAAACATGAATTATTTTTCAATACGATTTCCCTTATTACCAATATATAATCTTAGGATTTCCCTTATTACCATTATATAATCCATTTATACCTATATTATTATATTATACCTGTATCTAAAGTTAGAAATATTTATAAATTTTTCTAATTCCCCCTCCCCCCCCAACCCAAATTATAATTTTTTTTCTCTTGCGAGACGAACATCAATGAGCTTCAGGGTTGAGCTCTCAAATCGCCTTCCCCTGAAGTCCTTTTTGAATTGTTAAATTCTCCTAGTTGTTAAATTTTAGAAAAAAAATTATTCTATCAATAAAGAAATATGTTCTGTGTATCATTACTGTAAGCGAAATATTACAACCTCATTATTTGAAGAACACGTGCACTTGACATATCAGGTGATCTTCCACTTCCGATGTTCCGATTTGCGTAAACTTTGCCTTGGATTTTAATACAAGTCGCTATCAAGTTGAAAAAGCCATGTTAAATTTGATTAAGAAAAAATGAAAACTGGAGCCAGTAGGGCTTTTAAAAAACCACACACATACAACACAGAATTTCAGTGATCACTACGTTTTTTTATTATTTTCAAGAAATCACCAGAATTCGTTAAGAGAAGACAAGAAAATGTCTAGGTCAGAGTTTTAATGGCGTGTCAACCTTTGGTCATTAACGCCAGGGAGATATTTCTAGAAGCGGGAAGATATTTTCAAGATGAAGATTTTCTTAGCCATGATGAGGTGTAATGAATTGTTAATGCGAATAGTTATTATGTGGATGGACATGATAATTTCTTTGTACTAGAAAACTATGAAATTTATAAGAAAGAAAAAATTGAACGAGAATGGAAAAGAAGCATACTGAAAATGCATCTAGATAAGATTTAATAGCCTGCCCTCTTTCAGAAAGTTCATTACAGAGTCGATGACTTTATCGTCATCCAATAGAATTTCGTCTAGAGTCCCATTTAAGTTATATTTCTTTCTTGTTTCTTTATATTTCAGGCATTCTGTAAATATATGTTTGATGGTAAGGAGTTGTCCACAGACCTCACAAATGGGTGGGTTATCCTTTGCCATTATCTAGCCATGAGTAAGTCTTTTGTGTCCTATTCTACGTCTGGCCAATACCACTCCTCCCTTACGGTCAATTGACATGGAACTGGTCAGTGTTTTCAACCAGATTGTGGTACATGACAAGAGACCATTCAGTTATCCAATGTTCATTCATCGTGGTAATTATTGGTTAAGAACACTGTGAACGCACAATCCTTCTCTAACCTTCCTAATGAATAAATATAAGATTACTTATTGAATTAGAGAGTATCAAATGTATACCAAGAACGAAATATAAAGGAGGCCACTTGTGTGAATGACCCATGAAGGAGAACATATGAATTAGGATGGTATTTGTGAGGCAGCCAGCTGATATGTGGTCTCGCTCCAGGTGGCTTGGAGACAAATGTGTACACCAGTATGGCCACCACTGGGAGAGAGAGAATGGGCTTGACACTAGAAATGGGACTCCATTTAGTGTCTCCACCCATAGGAGATAAATGACGTCATTTATAGAATATGTTTATATTACACGCACTCCATCTATCTCGTTCTCTCTTGCTATATCATCTCTCTTTGCCGGTGTCGACTTATTGACTTGGCAACGGGTATTTTATACAAACACATAAACACACATAGATAGAACACATACACTTATACACAATCAGGAATTAGAATTTAAATTTTAAAAGCTTAGGAAGTAGGAACAATCGTATGTTTTTTAAGTTGTTAATATCATTTGTTTAATTCATAACGAGACAATATTACAAAACTATAAAATTTTTAAACCAATTAAATCAAAATCGGCCCAACCGTTTTAAAGTCCACACATTACATAAATGCACACATCCTATTTTATATATATATATAGATTTTTGTCTCAACTCATCATATTTCGTTCTGATATCAAAATTTCATGATTCTTGTTCTGCCAAAATAGGCGATTCCACCATCTTGGAGTCATGCCTAGCATTAATTGATAAATTTTTTGGGGAGAAATTAATAAATACATTATATATCATAAACCAGGTTGGGGGTTCTTTGCCATCAGGGTTCTTTACCCCAGGACTACCTCTCACACTGTGTTTTAATTGGGTGCGTTTGGGTGCGCCTACGATCGCGTTTATGTGTGTGTGTGTGTGTATGTCTGTGTATTTATTTACTTACAATTATTTAGAGCTTTAGATACAAATAATAAGAAAATGAATTATGGTATAAAATTTAACTATTTTTCTTAAATTTAATATTTATGCATTATTATGCACACAAATAAATGAAGTAAGAATATAACATTATTCTTTCTTCTTTGTCTATTTTTCCTAAAATCTTTAATAACTTCTTTCTTCCTATGAAAAGCCTCTATGAAATAGCTGACCGCTGAATAGCTAGCCGTTTCTCGATTAGGATAAGGACTCTTTAAGACTGTAATTAATTAATTAAGATTGCATGTAATTGAGACATACATTGTTGTATTACGAGCTGTGGGAAATTGGCGTAGATTCATCGTAGATGTCAATGAAGAAGTTTCAAGGATGTTGTTTATTGCGTCATTTGGATGAGCTGGCAATTTTACAGAAACTAGCATATTCACAAGAAAGTTGTCGTCTTTTTTTTTTTTTTTTAGAATCTCTTTTTTCTTATAATGCATTTAAGCCGTCGAGGTCATTGTCGAAATGGCTCATGTTTTTTAAAAAGTGGAAATTGAAAACGGCAGATTTCGGAACTTTTCTCGCTTAGTATTTATAGGCGCCAAGATAGTTAATTATCGCCCATTTATCATCTTGATTGTGTAGACGAAATATCTTCATATTCACAAAGATATAGGATATGAGTTTTTGTAACTGACATTACATGAGTGCTTCCAAAAACTTTTTTTCTAAGGCTAATTATAAAGAAGATCTTATCTATTAATTATTTAATTCGGTATTTTCCAAATCTTCTCTCAAATTTAAGCCATTTATAACTCATCCAACGGTCTTCAAAAGTCTAATTAAACTTTCTTAATTATTGAAATTTCAGACAAAAAACATTGCAGGCACAATTACATATATACCTAAAAAGTCAGTGGCTTAATGATATTAGTTAATGATATGCTATTTTACACTTGATAACGGTCAGCATTCCTCGGAGAAACAAAATTATAAAAGACAGGTTAATAATTTTTAATTGTAATTGCATTTTTGTCTCAACTTTTTCCTAGCCCCGACTCCATTTCTGAAACAATATGTATGTTAAAGCAATTATTCATGTGCTCCATGGCTATCTATGATTTCCAGTATGTACAATGATCTTATTTGTGATTCCGCATTTCTATAATTCACATTCACGACATTTTAACCCCCACCCTTGCAACTGCATCCGTGATGAACAGACCTATGCTATTGCTACCTCACGCTAAAGTGACCTATGACCATTGTAAATTTTATTTTCCCTGGTGGTTTAAAATATTGAAATTATCCACACATAAGTTGTTAAATATCGCTTCTTGAAATTAATGGTTTGTGGCGATTCAAGAAATAGCAGGATTTGCAGTTTTCCACATAGCGACGAATCAGAAACCTGTTCCTTTTTGCGGAATTTACAATGGGAAGAGCTCTAAACGCTGACTTTTTTAAACCAAAAGAAAGGCCAAGATACGCAGAAAGTTGTAGTAAGAGGATTTTCAAATTCTTCTTTTTACTTGTTCGCCATTTATTTGTAACTGTTTACCTTACAGACCACATTTTTTTTTGTTTGGGGTTTTAGTAAACGCTCCCCCCCCCCCACACACACGAGCTTCCACCATCCAGTTCGATCACTCGCCCCGCCCCGCCTTCCAGTTAGGTGTGTTGAGAAGACACCATAAATTAGGGCGCCAGGGTAGCTCATGGGATCCGTTCGGGTCACACAATCCTGGGCCTGCGGGTTCGAATCCCGCCGATCTTTAGTATCGACTGCATAAATCTAATTCGATCAAGGATTGCCCTTTTATGCGATTTGAAATGGAAATAGAAGGGTTCGTACAGTTAATATATTTTTCAATTTAGTTACTCCTTTGTCCGGATTTCTACATCCAAATTAAAGTAGCTCCTCATTCCTCCATAGGGCATTAATCAGGTCTATCTCGCTCCAGTACTGTGCAGGGTTCATCTTGCTCACATCTCGGCGAAATCCTAAACGTCTCGATCATTCATCATACTAGGACGCAATCTTGACTCCATCGATATTTTTTAGAATATTTACCTGGGCTTTACCACATGATAACTTGTTTAAAGTACTAGAACATTATTGATGCATGACAATGGAATCGACATTTTTAGTTTCCTTTATTACCAACTCTGCCTTTTTGATCCTTTATATCACAGCAAAGATTTAATTGCAAAACACCAATTAAATTTAAGAAATGTATTAGTTTGTCACGTACATGAACTAATCTACCTTTTGGCACTTAGTTAGCTATTTTCAAGGAGAAAGGATAGAGTAATAATGCCTCATAAAAAACCAGGACTAGCTGGCTATTGTTATCCTGTTATGGGCTACGTGCAAAAGTCGCACCCTACCACTGATTCGGGTCTAGTTCCTATTCTCAAACTCACCACTAAAATGGAAAACTAAAAAAGTGAAGCTCTATGGTCCATACAGAGAAACAAATCATCAACATGTATTTCAACAGTTACTTCCTCATGCCTGGACACGAGTACTTCAGTACCAGTGACTGATGTAGTCAGAACAATGTTAGAAGTCATGAGTTTCTTACATTATTTTTTATTTAAGAGCTCCAATAATCCATTGCTAATAACTTGAGAAATTAATAATTGATATTATTATTAATTATATTATTACTCTTAACTAGTATTAATGTATTATCATATCATATAGATTTTATTCGTAAATACATTTTTCGGGCATGACCATGTCGAAAAGTATTTAGATTTCTTCATTGCCGAATGGAGAACGGTATAAAGCTTCTTCTTCTTCTTTTTTCTTTTTAAATTAATAAGAACTTTATTATCACGTTCTGCACTTGTTGTGCACTCTGTAATGAGCCGGTACAATAATAATATAAACAAATATTTTAATTAGCTTGTACTTCGCTTCATTGAGAAATAACTTCGCTTCAGTACTCCTAAATAACTATTTACAATATTTACAGGTTTGTTTTTCATATTATTGTTATGAAGTGTTGGCAATGAGGAGATCACGCGGCCGTTTTCTTTTCAGGTAACGTGGTGGGTTATCTGGATGGGTAATACTGGGTAGAGTTTGGGTTAAAGGTTTGGGATGTTTGGAAAGGTCAGAGTGGAATTTATTAAAACGGGTTGTGATGACGTCTTTTACAAAAGGGGTTTTAAGGTTATTGTGGAGTAAGGAGTTGGTGACGTAATAGGGATAAAGCTTCTATTTGCAAGCTTTTACATAAGTTCATATAAAGATAGGGGGTTTAGTGGAATATCAAAATTTTAAATTGTCTTATGTTCTTTTAAGCTATTAATAATCTGTTGGTCTGTGAATCATTATACTATAAAATTTCTATTGCGAAAATGTTTCCTAAAATGTACAAACGAAAACATAGCAAGCGTGAAATATAATTGTCTAACATTTATTTTACATTCTTTCTACGAAATCTTTTATTAAAGAGAATATTTCAGGAAATAAATAAATGGAATAGGTGAGCCACTCTCATTACAACGGAGAAACCAAATTTAGTATTCAAATGGAGAGTTTTTTGTTATTAGATGATTTTTGTTGGGGTTCGTTAATAGGCTGATGTTAGGTGGGTAGGAGAGTGTTTTCAAGGATTACTAAATGAATAATTAAACATCATTCCTTATTACTAGGGTTTTGGGAAAAATCCTAGAAAAAATAGTTGGAAAATGTAATTTTTTAACGTTTATATTATATAAAATGTTTAGGAAGAGGAGGATGAGGGATTCCGGACGACTGCAACTACAATGGCCGTAGCGTCTGAGTCAGCAAAAAAATCAAATCATCGAAAGAAAACTAGAAAAAATAAATTCATATATGCTTGAACATGCCTTTCTTCGTTATGAAATTCATTCTCCGGCTGTATTAACTTCGTCATTTCCCAAAGAATATTTCAATTCTCAGGAAACAGAGTGCCTCTGGTCATGGACTATGTAGGGCATTCACAGATTATATGTCAAGTTAGAAAACACCACAAGCAGCACATACGGGAGATACACCCAGCTCGAACAAATATCCGTGTTTAAACCTTGTCTGGCCTATTCGAAGGCGGGCCAGTACCACTTCTTCACGTCTGCTGGAGCGCACGATGTCAACCACTTGACTGGGTTCTGCTTTATTTCGTGCAATGCTGTTCGGGAGCATTCCGTCCAAAACATCTTCTATCGTTCGTTCTCCTACCGTATAAGAGCAAAGATAGTTCCCGATGGGTCAGAGGGATGGACGAAATGACAGGCAGGTTGTGGGCCTCATTTGCTGCCCTGTCAGCCTCCACATTCCCCGCAATACCAGAATGGCCCGGCACCCACACAAATGGTACACATTTGCCCTGCTGATGCAGATCTCAGAGATACGAATAAACCCTCAGAATAACCGGGTCATCCGATCCGAGTTATTTTAGCCCCTTCAATGAACTCTGCGAATCGGTACATATCACCACATTTCTCCAGGGAGCCGAAATAATAAAGTAGAGAGCCCTACTAATAGCATATAGCTCAGCCGAATTAATGCCACATAATGCTGGAAATTTATGGGTTCCTTCTCCATCAAAAAAGGCGCAGAACACTGACAATGTTTAGACTCAAACATATCGAAGATGGCCTTTGAAGATGTAACTAGAAAGGCTTAGCTCCTTTCCAACAGCTCAGATTCTGCCTCAAAGCATATATTTTCATCAAGATTCTCTGTTGTTTTGGTTTGTTAGATCAAATTATTCATTTAATATTGTCTTATCACATCTTTAATTAAACTTGGTAAATACGATTAGTTTATATCTTACTAAAAGATGCAGGCTTCCAGAAGCTCCGTTTTTCTGCTTCCCCAAACTATGTTAACATGTCTCTTCTACCATCCACAATTATCTTGAGATGGAATAGTATATATTATTGATCGAGATTTATGTAGATTGCCTTGTATTGTGTGAACTTCTCCCGTGCCAGAAAACTCAAGCAAAAATAAGATGGAATTAGAAGTGGTCAGTTCTATGCAGGTTAATTTTCCTACTTATTCTTGTTTATACATGGTTATTTAGTCGGTTGATTAAATTGTTTTCTGAATAATACAATTTTTTTTCACTTTAATTTGTAGAAAGTTTTGGATGTAAGAAATACTGAATTTTTGAAAAGAGGAAACCTACAAAAAGAAAGATTGACCAAGTTAATAATAAAATTAATTAGAGTAGACCATACATTTTTAGTTTCAGTTGTGAATAAGATGGAAGATTAAAATATAAATAAAATATATCTTTAATTATCCCCATGTGTTCAACAGCAGCCATTGTAGAGAGAGGACGTGTTTTGTTAGCTCTCTGCAATTGTTTCTTTAGAAGTGATTAAAAGTGTTCAGTTGTTACCAAACTGGTCACAGTAGAAGATGTAGCCAGCCTGAAGACATTGAGGAAGTTTCGAGGAATATCACCGAGGAACAAGCCCACAGAAAGTGAGTGAAATACTCAATTATTTTTAGTAGCGAGGAGCATACAGGCAGACGTGCTTGGTCAGGCGCGTCCCCTCCAGCTCCCAGCCAGCCGGCTCTTTTCGGCCGGCTTACACTATCGGCTAAGCGGATAAACTAATCTCTGCTTGGTCCCCGGCTTAGCGATAAAGAGCAGTAAATATTTATATTTACTGTTTATTTATTATTTACGTAATGGGAGATGTTTACCATTATTAAAAAAATAGCAATGGAAAGAAAGCGCCCTCATTCAGCGGGATGCTCACAAATGTCGCCCCCTAAAAATAAAATAGAGCCACGAAGACACCTTCATCTTCCAGCCTAAATGATAATACCTCTACCACAAGTAGATCTGCATCGCCGGTTAATAACCCACATCAACCAACAGTCTCACTCTCCGATATCGGGTCGCACGACCCCGCTCAGACTACTTCTTCAACGCTCACAGAGACTTCACCATTTTTCACAGCGAACCCATTCAATGTGCTCTCTAATGAAGAGACCATGGAGACCTCTGAAACCTCACAAAGATTATCAAAGCCCCCTCCAATATTCGTTAAAAACATTTCAAGTTTTGCCTGATGTGCAGACAGCTGAATGATAAAGTAGGCCGTGGAAAATACTTATGTATGAGTCAAAACACTGACAAAAAATCAATCTTGACTCATCAGACTCTTACAGAGAGATAGTACGCTACCTGAAATCAGTAAACGCCCAGTTCCACACATACCAGCTAAAAGAAGAGAGGACTCTACGTGTAGTTATTAGGAACCTCCATCGCACTACACCGATCGATGACATCAAAGAAGAGCTCACTGACTTAGGATTCGTGGTGAAAAACATTCTCAATGTTTTAAGTCCTGGAAGAGGAACAGAAAAGTCACCCCTACCACTTTTTTTCGTTGATCTTGAAAAAACGACCAATCTGGACTTACGGAGTAGAAATCTGGGGTGCCGCCAAGCCTTCCAACATCGAAAGAATCCAGTCCTTTCAATCCGAAACTCTAAGAATAATTGCAAATGCTCCCCTATAATGTATCCAATTCATCCCTTCACCACGATCTTAATATCCCTTTTGTTCAAGACTTCATTTCTTCCCGCTTCACCCTTTTCCACAGTAAACCGCCATACCATCCTAATCCACTAGTACAGACTATGTCTTCCAACTCCAACCCCTACAACCCTCCCCGTCGACTCAAACGAAGATGGCCCCATGACCTCTTGGGAACATAATCTGTAAATAATTTGAGAGTGGTGTCATTGGTCACCTTCTCTCCTCATGTGATTGACATTGAATGTCATTTTTTTAAAATTCATTGAGGGGTTCAAATTACAAAATGTTTTAATTTAACAGAATTTAATAAATAAATAAAAGTTAAAAAAAAAGAAAAAATTATCTTCATAATCGACCCTCGTGATGTGAAATTGAAAATGGTTGGGAATGATCCGGGGGGATATAGATTATGGGATGCTAATGAAAGGAGGATACTCATAGAACGAAACATATTGTTTAGGGAAGAAACATGTTCAGAGTCCCCTGAAACTATTGGTATTGATGTAGAATCTGTCTCGCATAAGAAAGAAAAAGATAGTAGTGGTAGTAGTACTGAGAAAACTTTAACTTCTGATAGTAATTTAGAGTCATTAAGACCTGAGGGAAGGGTTACAGATGATGTTAATTCTAGGGAGAAAATAAAGAAAACTAAACCAAAATATTTACAAGATTTTGTCACTGATGATTCAAATGTAGTTGATATATTAATGGCATCATTTTTATCATGTTCTAATAGTAATGTCCCAGAAAAATATAATGATGTGGATTCTTATGACGATAAAGATTGGTCGTTTAAAGCGATAAATGAAGAAATTAAATCTTTAAAAAATAAAAAGACTTGGGAAGTTGTAGGAAAACCAAAAGATGCTAAGTTAATTGATTGTAGATGGATTTTTACAAAAAAAAGGAGGGTGATGTATATAAAGCTAGATTAGTTTTGACAAGGGAGGTAGTTTTAACAAAATTTATTCTCCCATTTTAAAATTACAAACTCTCCGAGTTCTTTTATCAGTCGTAGTTCAAAGGAACTATTTAATTCATCAAATGGATGTTAAAGGTGACATTGATGATATTTTATACTTAAAGCCCTCACCTGGTGTAAATAAAAATAAAAACTGTGTCTTGAAATTAAAAAAATCACTTTACGGTCGTAAAAAATCTTCAAAAAATTGGTACAATAAATTTTATGATTTTATGAAAAGTAAAGGGGTTTCAAAGAGCAGAAAGTGATTATTGTTTATATTTTAAGGATGGTATTTACATTTTGTTCTAAGTGGATGATTTATTAATTTTAGGTGAGGACAATTCAATTATTCAGTTATTAAATTATTTATCCATGAGTTTAAAGAAATTTTAAATACAGAATTTAAAATGAAAGATCTAGGGTCAAAAATTTAAAATATCTGGGTATTAATATTGTTCAGGATGATGACTGTTTGTATATTAACCAGAAAGGGTATTTAGAATCTATTGTGACAAATTTTGGTACGTCTGAAACAAATGCTAGTGAATCACCGATGGAAGTTAATGTTAATCTTGATGATCGTATGGTTGATTACACTTTAGAGTATAAATGCAGAGTTTGTATAGGTCCATTAATGTATGCTGCTGTTTCATATTTAGCAAGATATCAATCTACACCATCAGATAGGTTATGGCAATATTCGAAAAGGATTTTAAGTTACGTTAAGGGTATCATTGATTATAATTTAAAATATAAAAGTAATTGTAATTCCGAACCACTAGTTGGATATGCTGATGCTAGTTTTACTGTAAGTAAACATAGGAAATCTGTAACTGGATGTGAATTTAAAGTATTTGACAACAGTGTTATTTGGCGTTGCACAAAGCAGAGTCACACTCCCTCAATGAAGCCGCTAATGAGTTAGTTATAATACCACCATTTTCTGTATGTAATCCCGAGAAAAAATAATGAAGCATTTGGACGTAAAATACAACTTCGTTAAACATAAAATAGAATGTAAGGAAATTTGTGTTATGTATATACCTACAAAGCAACAAATAGCCGATATTTTCACGAAACCATTAAACAATACCTCTCACAATTATTTTGTACATAAATTAGGATTGAAATTGAGTTTAGTTCCTATTGTGTTTTTTTTAATTTTTTAGTTCTTATTTATTCANTTCCCCCCCCCCCACACACACGAGCTTCCACCATCCAGTTCGATCACTCGCCCCGCCCCGCCTTCCAGTTAGGTGTGTTGAGAAGACACCATAAATTAGGGCGCCAGGGTAGCTCATGGGATCCGTTCGGGTCACACAATCCTGGGCCTGCGGGTTCGAATCCCGCCGATCTTTAGTATCGACTGCATAAATCTAATTCGATCAAGGATTGCCCTTTTATGCGATTTGAAATGGAAATAGAAGGGTTCGTACAGTTAATATATTTTTCAATTTAGTTACTCCTTTGTCCGGATTTCTACATCCAAATTAAAGTAGCTCCTCATTCCTCCATAGGGCATTAATCAGGTCTATCTCGCTCCAGTACTGTGCAGGGTTCATCTTGCTCACATCTCGGCGAAATCCTAAACGTCTCGATCATTCATCATACTAGGACGCAATCTTGACTCCATCGATATTTTTTAGAATATTTACCTGGGCTTTACCACATGATAACTTGTTTAAAGTACTAGAACATTATTGATGCATGACAATGGAATCGACATTTTTAGTTTCCTTTATTACCAACTCTGCCTTTTTGATCCTTTATATCACAGCAAAGATTTAATTGCAAAACACCAATTAAATTTAAGAAATGTATTAGTTTGTCACGTACATGAACTAATCTACCTTTTGGCACTTAGTTAGCTATTTTCAAGGAGAAAGGATAGAGTAATAATGCCTCATAAAAAACCAGGACTAGCTGGCTATTGTTATCCTGTTATGGGCTACGTGCAAAAGTCGCACCCTACCACTGATTCGGGTCTAGTTCCTATTCTCAAACTCACCACTAAAATGGAAAACTAAAAAAGTGAAGCTCTATGGTCCATACAGAGAAACAAATCATCAACATGTATTTCAACAGTTACTTCCTCATGCCTGGACACGAGTACTTCAGTACCAGTGACTGATGTAGTCAGAACAATGTTAGAAGTCATGAGTTTCTTACATTATTTTTTATTTAAGAGCTCCAATAATCCATTGCTAATAACTTGAGAAATTAATAATTGATATTATTATTAATTATATTATTACTCTTAACTAGTATTAATGTATTATCATATCATATAGATTTTATTCGTAAATACATTTTTCGGGCATGACCATGTCGAAAAGTATTTAGATTTCTTCATTGCCGAATGGAGAACGGTATAAAGCTTCTTCTTCTTCTTTTTTCTTTTTAAATTAATAAGAACTTTATTATCACGTTCTGCACTTGTTGTGCACTCTGTAATGAGCCGGTACAATAATAATATAAACAAATATTTTAATTAGCTTGTACTTCGCTTCATTGAGAAATAACTTCGCTTCAGTACTCCTAAATAACTATTTACAATATTTACAGGTTTGTTTTTCATATTATTGTTATGAAGTGTTGGCAATGAGGAGATCACGCGGCCGTTTTCTTTTCAGGTAACGTGGTGGGTTATCTGGATGGGTAATACTGGGTAGAGTTTGGGTTAAAGGTTTGGGATGTTTGGAAAGGTCAGAGTGGAATTTATTAAAACGGGTTGTGATGACGTCTTTTACAAAAGGGGTTTTAAGGTTATTGTGGAGTAAGGAGTTGGTGACGTAATAGGGATAAAGCTTCTATTTGCAAGCTTTTACATAAGTTCATATAAAGATAGGGGGTTTAGTGGAATATCAAAATTTTAAATTGTCTTATGTTCTTTTAAGCTATTAATAATCTGTTGGTCTGTGAATCATTATACTATAAAATTTCTATTGCGAAAATGTTTCCTAAAATGTACAAACGAAAACATAGCAAGCGTGAAATATAATTGTCTAACATTTATTTTACATTCTTTCTACGAAATCTTTTATTAAAGAGAATATTTCAGGAAATAAATAAATGGAATAGGTGAGCCACTCTCATTACAACGGAGAAACCAAATTTAGTATTCAAATGGAGAGTTTTTTGTTATTAGATGATTTTTGTTGGGGTTCGTTAATAGGCTGATGTTAGGTGGGTAGGAGAGTGTTTTCAAGGATTACTAAATGAATAATTAAACATCATTCCTTATTACTAGGGTTTTGGGAAAAATCCTAGAAAAAATAGTTGGAAAATGTAATTTTTTAACGTTTATATTATATAAAATGTTTAGGAAGAGGAGGATGAGGGATTCCGGACGACTGCAACTACAATGGCCGTAGCGTCTGAGTCAGCAAAAAAATCAAATCATCGAAAGAAAACTAGAAAAAATAAATTCATATATGCTTGAACATGCCTTTCTTCGTTATGAAATTCATTCTCCGGCTGTATTAACTTCGTCATTTCCCAAAGAATATTTCAATTCTCAGGAAACAGAGTGCCTCTGGTCATGGACTATGTAGGGCATTCACAGATTATATGTCAAGTTAGAAAACACCACAAGCAGCACATACGGGAGATACACCCAGCTCGAACAAATATCCGTGTTTAAACCTTGTCTGGCCTATTCGAAGGCGGGCCAGTACCACTTCTTCACGTCTGCTGGAGCGCACGATGTCAACCACTTGACTGGGTTCTGCTTTATTTCGTGCAATGCTGTTCGGGAGCATTCCGTCCAAAACATCTTCTATCGTTCGTTCTCCTACCGTATAAGAGCAAAGATAGTTCCCGATGGGTCAGAGGGATGGACGAAATGACAGGCAGGTTGTGGGCCTCATTTGCTGCCCTGTCAGCCTCCACATTCCCCGCAATACCAGAATGGCCCGGCACCCACACAAATGGTACACATTTGCCCTGCTGATGCAGATCTCAGAGATACGAATAAACCCTCAGAATAACCGGGTCATCCGATCCGAGTTATTTTAGCCCCTTCAATGAACTCTGCGAATCGGTACATATCACCACATTTCTCCAGGGAGCCGAAATAATAAAGTAGAGAGCCCTACTAATAGCATATAGCTCAGCCGAATTAATGCCACATAATGCTGGAAATTTATGGGTTCCTTCTCCATCAAAAAAGGCGCAGAACACTGACAATGTTTAGACTCAAACATATCGAAGATGGCCTTTGAAGATGTAACTAGAAAGGCTTAGCTCCTTTCCAACAGCTCAGATTCTGCCTCAAAGCATATATTTTCATCAAGATTCTCTGTTGTTTTGGTTTGTTAGATCAAATTATTCATTTAATATTGTCTTATCACATCTTTAATTAAACTTGGTAAATACGATTAGTTTATATCTTACTAAAAGATGCAGGCTTCCAGAAGCTCCGTTTTTCTGCTTCCCCAAACTATGTTAACATGTCTCTTCTACCATCCACAATTATCTTGAGATGGAATAGTATATATTATTGATCGAGATTTATGTAGATTGCCTTGTATTGTGTGAACTTCTCCCGTGCCAGAAAACTCAAGCAAAAATAAGATGGAATTAGAAGTGGTCAGTTCTATGCAGGTTAATTTTCCTACTTATTCTTGTTTATACATGGTTATTTAGTCGGTTGATTAAATTGTTTTCTGAATAATACAATTTTTTTTCACTTTAATTTGTAGAAAGTTTTGGATGTAAGAAATACTGAATTTTTGAAAAGAGGAAACCTACAAAAAGAAAGATTGACCAAGTTAATAATAAAATTAATTAGAGTAGACCATACATTTTTAGTTTCAGTTGTGAATAAGATGGAAGATTAAAATATAAATAAAATATTTAAAAACTATTATTAGCATAAAAAATAACATAAGTTTGAAATTTAAATATGATTGCAAATAATAATATGAAACACCAACTTTGGTTTATCATTTATATTTTGATTGGAATTCAATTTAATAAATTTGTAGAAAATAATTCGTTTAAAAATTGAGACATGATATTCCATTAAAATAGACAATAAAACGAAAGAAAACCGTCATAAAGTATTTGGTTACTTTCTGGGTCTTAATATCTTTACAATTTATTAGTAATAATCGTAATGTATTTATAGTGGTTAATATTACATATTGCTCGCCGTCCACCAATGCGCAATGCACATGGGGAAATGTCCGGGAACACTAATGTGTCCGATATGTTCGGGGAGACTCGAACTTGGAGACTGTCCTAGAGTGGCGTTCTAGTGCCGAGCGACAGAGAGAGAGAGAGAGAGAGAGAGAGAGAGAGAGAGAGAGAGAGAGAGAGAGAGA
>KZ808458.1:122347-147303 GCA_000696205.2 Oncopeltus fasciatus | reverse complement strand
CTTTCCTAAATCTCCTACTACTAAAAAAATAAATAACAAATAATAATGTGCTTGCCTAGTCGGTTGCCAGAAAATGTTTCAAGCAGGTCTTTCGGAAGAACGACGACCCTTTCACCTCATGTGGCAATGCATTTAGCTCCCTTGTTGCTGTGACGTGGAATGCACTCCTGAATATGTCCGTTCTGGAGGTAGGTAACTAGAGCATTCCAGCATGCCTTTTTCCCCTAATCCATGAGAAATTGTCGTAGAGGTCTCTCGGCAATCTGGAGTTTAAAACCTTTTTTGCTAAGCGTAACAGATTCAACCTCCTGTAGTCCTCAGTTGTGAGCCATCCTAGCCCCAAATGTTTAGGACTAATATGTTCATCCCATCGCATACCATGAATAAATTTAATGGCCGTATTTACTTCCCTCTGTATTCGGATGTCCTCCGTGCTTTTAATGTCTATGTAGACCGAATCGCAATACCAGACTAAAGGGAGAATCAAGGAGGACACCAACCAATCTCATCAATGGATGCAGATAGATCCGAACTCTATTTGCTACAACCATTGGTTGATCTTTCCAAGTCAGTGTGCTGTTGAAAATCACTCCTATTACTTTCATTTGTTTACTTTTAGGGACTGCCTGACCGCCTATGATCAGTCTAGGTATGAGCTCTAAATAACATTTAGCTAACATCTTCAAAGTACCAACCAATAGACACTGTACTTTGCTCGGGTTAAGGGACAGCTGGTTACTCAACGACCACTCTCCTAATCTTGTGAGGTCCTCATTCACTCTGTGAAACTTACCCGTAATACTATCTGGATATCCACTGTACAATATCATCACGTCGTCCGCAAACAGGTGAATTTTAGAATGCTTTACACTCCTAACTTTGATGTAGACCAAAAACAATAATGGTCCCAGTACAGAACCCTGAGGCACCCCCGATCGGCATCTCATCCTGGAAGAGGTATAGCCACCTGCCCTTAATCTCTGCCTCCTGTAAACAAGGTAAGAACAATCCACGAAAATACATCCTCGCCAACACCAACAGCCCCTAGCTTCCTGAGCAATAGCTGACGACTGACACAATCAAAAGCCCTCGAGAAATCCAAGGACACCCAAACGGTCACCTTCCTATCCTCGATAGCCTTTCTTATATCCATCGTAACAATATGCAGAGCACTGCATTTACTGCGCCACTAGCGAAATCCTGATTGACATTGAGTTAGTATCTCGTTTTCCTCTAGGAACTGCCTTAACTGCCTTGCTACTAATCTCTCCATTATCTTTGAGCACACTGGCAGGAGTGCTGCAGGCCTATAATCTTTGATGCACTCGCTTTTCTTATCTTCTGAATAGGCCTTACAATTGCACACTTCCACAGGTCAGGAAAAACCCCTTGCTCAACCGAGGCATTAATTATATGGGCAAGCACTTAATTTGCTCCAACCATCTCAATCATCCTTTTTGAAAAAAGAATCATCACCTAAATACAACTTAAACTCCAAGTTACATCATCCACCAATACTTCCTCCCAGACAATATCATCCATTCATTCAAACGAATGACAAATCAGCTTCATTTGTTTCAAATGACGGGGGTAAATGGGACATTGCCACTGGATGAGAAACAAAGAAATTATTATGATTTTCCAAGTTACACAGCACGTCTCTCCTCTTGATAACTGACGATCCCATGTGTCTTGAGCGCCTGCGAAACTCGTGAGCTGGGACATGACATTAATGATTCTGCAAGGCATGTCTTTTTAAAATTGCGTATCACCGTTTTTACTTTATTTCTGAAGTACTTGTATCTTTTAAAATCCTCGGCACAACCATTTTTACGATACAACCAGAAGAAAAAATCGCGAAGCGTCATGAGTCCCTTAATTTTTCTATTCATCCACGAGGAAGGCCTAGATTTTCGCCGATGCAAAGGAGCATGTCTATCAAAAAGATCTGTGACTTTGTTATTAAACTCCTCCACCATAAATTTCACATCCTTAGAATTATTAAGAATACTCCAGTCCATACTTTATCAATATTTTTTAGATTTCTAAAAAGTCCCTGGATATCCCTGAAATGAACCATACCCCGCTTGTAGATGACAAAAACTAGGTCATGAGTAGATATTCCTGGGACCTCAATTTGACCATGCCTAAGGACCTTGGATACATCCGATACTACTATATGGTCAATCCACGTCTCAGCGTTCACCCTAGAAGTATATGTGTGGTTCGTGCTATTTAGAGGAAGCAGCCGAAGACCAAGATATATCAAAGTAGCTCTAAGGTGCACAGAGTTGAAATTATCTACGCGGGGATCCGTATTCAAGTCACCCATTACATTAATGTCAGAATATGTAGACAGGAACTTCGATATTGCAGTCTCCACCTCTGTGAAATAACCCCGCTTTGGAGGCCGATACCACCACTCCAACCAGAAAAGCTCTCTAGCTAGTGGATACATCCAGAAACAAGAATTCAGGGTGACCTTCTAAGTATCTGGATGATTTAAGAATAATAACTCGGTAGATATCCTTCACAAAAATAGCAACTCCTTCTCTACTCTTTCCAAATCTATCGTTCCTATAAATCTTGTACCCTGTCATCTGGATGATACTATCCGGAAGAAAAGGCACTAGCTATGTTTCACTGACCGCGAGTATGTCGAAATCCACCCGTTCCATGAGAATTCTGACGTCACCTTGGTGTGCCATGAGTGGTCCTGCATTTACATGTCCACCTCAGAGGACTCAGGTCTCCCTGCCTACCACAACCTCGAAGTTAGTTATCGCAGACCCAATCTGAGGGCTTAAATCTGCAATGTCCTCATCGTTCTCCCTCAGATCCATACTAATGTCAAGTAACGGATTCATTGACAAATCCAAAATACCAAGCAAGCACACACTACACAAATATATAAAGTGACAAAAAAACATGTATCTCACTAGAAATAAATGAAGAGGAAGAAATACCTATCTGAATGTATCTATATTCATATCAGAAAAATATCTAACACCAGTACGAGAAAGAAAAAAAAAATTTAACAAATTACTTAATATAAAGTTTAAANTTTGTGAGGAGTACCCCCACAATTTAATTCCAACACCCGGATATTGGATTGAGTGTTCTCGACAGAAGATTGCCTCGGACACCATCTGGGATGAAAGTGAGTCTGAACGAGATGAGGAGGGTGAGGGTGGTGCTGAAGGAGGAGATGACTACCGCTCGAGACACCCTCAGCTACTTGAAGACCAGGAGGATGAGCCAAGGTCTAGTTTTAAATGAACAATTTTATAGCTTCTATAGAAAAATTACTTTGAAATATGTATATAATAATTTTTTAACTAGTTTAATCTAAAGTTCTGTATCTACTTATATTAACTTAGTCCTTTTTGTATATTTATTATTTTAAACTTTGTTTTCACTACTAATGTAAAGTAATATCTTTGATTTCCTCAAATAAGGTGATATTGTTTGCAATTCCTACTTTACAGTAAAGATAAATCTTTACTTTAAAGTAGGAATTGTAAACATGAATCTTAAGATAACTTAAGGGGTTTCCTCATTGGGAGAAAACCATCCCAAGAAAACCAAGAAATATTTGAATTTTCAGATAAGTGAATTTGCTAGATACCATTTTACTAGTAGAAATAAATACAATAAAGATGTAAAAGTGGAGGTTTATCCCAGGGGGGGAGAGGGAGAGAGAGGGAGAGGGAGAGAGAGAGAGAGAGAGAGAGAGAGAGAGATCTATCGGGTGAGGGAGAGGGAACGAGAGCGTGAGAGAGAGTGAGAGAGGAAGAGAGAGAGAGAGATATCTCTCTCTATCGTGTGAGAGAGAGGGAACGAGAGCGTGAGAGAGAGAGGGAGAGAGAGAGTGAGAGAGGAAGGAAAAGAGAGAGAGAGAGAGAGAGAGAGAGATATCTTTCTATAGGGTGAGAGAGAGGGAACGAGAGCGGGAGAGAGAGAGGGAGAGAGAGAGAGTGAGAGAGCGAGATTACGATCTAAAGATTTCGTTTATAAAATTAATTAAATAAAAGGTATACAATTTACCATTGTAAACTCTCCGTAAATACTGTCCGACTTATCAATCAATTGAAAAGAGGATCAAACAAAATATTGACTATTTATTGTGAGAAATAACTTACAGCTATTTTTAATAGGTTAATTTTATTAAGAATACTGAAATCTAGCAAATTAATTCGTTATTCATAATTACTATAGTCCAATAAAAAGTGCAGTTGTAATTCATTAAACGTACTAAAAATCAGGTAAAATTTCAGGTTTTACAATACGGGTATGTGTTATGCATGTGTAAATATATGGTCAGCAAGTATTACTTGGAATTCTAAATAAAAATTGAGGTTATCGGAATGATAATCGGACCAAATAGCTGGGAAAAAAACTTCAATCCAGAAACAAATTAAGAAGTTTCATAGGTCAATGGCTTTTAAAATAATAAAAATCAGCTGAAAATACCTGCGTGGCACCAGCTATTGTTATTGGGATTTTATCAATACGTATGAGAATGGACTTAAAGTTTCCTTAAATGAATTTTGTTTATAAAATTGGAATACTTAATTCATTATAAAGATAAGGTACTTGCAATTTTAAATAGAAAACTTTTATTTTTTTATGCTTGGTTAGCATTTAATCAAACAGAGATTAATAATGTAAAAAGGTCATTAGTCTTCAGAATAATTAAGGGCTGTTAAAAAATTTCCTAGGAGAAAGCCGACATTACATTGGAAAAAAAAGATTAAAAAATCCAAGGTGACCTTTGTAGAACTGAAATTTCATTATTTATATTTGACATTTATAAAATTAAATATGGGATTTATCAATATTTATTTTATTTGTGTACTTACATCTATAATAATACTGTTTCTATTTTGTCAATAATGTCTAGAAAGATTTTCAAAAGCAGATTTATCTTTAGATTGAGAAGGTCCAAAGGTCAAAGTCAGAACAACAAAATAATTTCTTACTTGTATTTTGTTAATACTAATTAAAATTGAGAGGATAAAGTATTTATTGGATAAACTGAGGATTGATTACGTATGTAAAATGACAATTAATGTTTATCTGGCACTTAGAATTTTTTTTAAAGGTTTAACATACCTAACAACTATAATTTTCTCGAGCTCTAGACTAAAATTAAAAAGTTATATTCTTGTCGGCGCTATTTGAATTTAATGTTAGACTTATATATACAATTGCTCTTACCTACTTAATAACATTCTGCACCTAGGTCTATTCCTAACTATTCCAGTTGAAGCTAGCGTATATGTATATGAGCTGTTTTACCAGCTTTTGTAATAACTTTTACTTTGAGAGCCAGTGAACTGTACGAATTGACCGCTATCTTGCCTAATCTTCTCTCTTTCTACAGAGGTATGAAAAATGGAGGAGGACTATGGTATGAAAGGTTAGGGAATAGTCAATCGTTATTTCGATGAGATTTCGTCCATTTCTATTAACAGTTTAGAGACACAAGAATTTCCATACATTTTTTATATAAAAGAATGGATAAAAATAAGGTTCATGAAATTGTTTGATGGCGTTCAATAATCAGATTCATTAAATAAACAAAACGGAAAAAAAGTGCCTCCAATATAAAATTATGCGTGACATAAAGTGAGCGAAGTATATCTTACTTGAGAAATCCTTAATATCAAGATACAAATTTAGAAATCATCACTCCTTATATCTTCTTATATTGCACAACTTCCCTCAAGTCACTGTTCCTTTGTTCCAATTCCGGCTTCTTACAAACCTCCGTTCTAGCTAGGGGTAATCGTTTCGCCCCTGGCATATTAAATATCACTCTAAATCTGGATCTTGACACTCGAAGAGATAACTCTCCCTTAAAAAAATATTGACGACTTATTCCAAGTTAACAAAGGACTGAGGGAGGGGGGATTGCCCAAACATTGTAGTAAGCAAATATCTACTGTGACAAGCGTTTTTCGTAAAAATTGTATTCTATAAAATGAATTAAAAAGAGAGGATTATCAGGAATTCGGTCTTGATAATCCTCTCTTCATAAAACTTGACGGTCAACAAATTTACTCTAAAGTTAAAAAATTATTCTTTTTTTTAAAATTGCTTGTACATACTTCTTCCTAACACTTATATCGACAAATATTTTACTATTCTAAATTTCTTTCTCTTTTAAACTTCCGAGTTCAGCCATTAATGAACTCTTTTAATGGTGTTATTATATATATGTATATATATATANATATATATATATATATATATATATATATATATATATATATATATATATATATTTATTTATTTATTTATTTATTTATTTATTTATTTATTTAACTGACCGTACGTTCAGCTTCCCTTATCAGTAAAGATCAGTAAAAACTGTTCGTCGGTCATGAAACTTGAACAGCTTCACTTCCGGGATATGTGATAAAAGAAATGAACAAGAAAAATTATTCTGACAATAGAATAATTTTATTCTGGAACATAAGTGCCCTTGAATAACAAAGAGGTCACAGCTGTCAGTGTAGGTGATTCTGACCTAGTTGCAACAATAAAAATATGAAAGTACAAATAAACAATACACTAATAATATAAAATATTTTGAACAGAACTATGCCGATATTTACAAGTAATGAAATAAAAGAAATTAGATTATATATAATTCTTTGTTTAAAAAAAAATTATTCTGTACATTTTCTATACACAATAATTTTTGATGGGGTACATAATAATAGTCCTTGATCGTCTATCCCGGGACTTAACCCGTCCTTAGTGAGGAGCCCAGGTTAACCCGCAATAGACTATCCGGCACCCATCTTCTCCCTATCCTAGGATAAGAAGGAGACTAGGCAGGGAGTCCAGGATGGATTGAGAGGGGGAGAAAAATAAGATCATGGCCTGAAGATTTGCGCCTGGGTAATGAGGTATTTGACTTCGAAGGGATTAACCGCTTTAAAAGGGAGGGACATGGGAAGAGGAGTATTCAGAAATATTTCTGTTTCAGTAGGTTTGGAATGATCATTAGGATCGGGATGAGGGATAAATGTTTGTCTGAGATGTTTGGCCAGTACCTATGCTTTTTAGTCGTCGGCACGAGCAGTTCCATCATCACGACAAAGAGGTGGGGAAACAGGTTGGAACTTAAGGATTTTTTGGGTGGCCTTCCAAAGAGAATTATCTTTAGTTGTAAGAGAAGTTAGATAGGTATTATAGAATTCTGACCGGTGAGAATTGAGCTCACGCTTTACCAACCGACAAAGCCGGTTGTAGAATTGACGGTCGTCTGGATGACGAGATCTCTGCCATGCGACTCTCGCCTGGCGCTTGGGCTGGATGAGGTCTCGGATATGAGTGGGGAGAGGAGGTCTGGTGGGTGAGCGGCTTGGCGTTGGAGAAGAAGCGTCCCAAGCACATCTCTGGATAAGGGTTGTGAAGTGATATGTAGCATTATCTAGGTCTAAGGATGTTTTTAGAGGAAAGTTGAGGTCTAAAGAGTCAGAAAGGAGATTACGGAAAAGGTCCCAATCGATAGGGCCCCGAATAAAAGATGGAGGAGTTTCTTTGAGTAAAGGTGACAAGGATAATTTAGCGAGAACAGGACTGTGGTCTGAGGAAAGGTCATTCAGGGATGTGACTGAAGAATGAAAAGAATTTAGTCCAGGGTGGACAAATAAGTCTAGGATGTCTGGGAGTTTGTTGGGATCAGTTGGCCAGCATATAGGAGAGGGTTGACTAATGTAGGAAAGGTTAAGGGAGGATAAGGCATTATGTAAGGATCGACCACGAGAGTTGGTCGTCTTAGAGCCCCATAACAAGTGCTTAGAGTTATAGTCGCCACCTGCAAGAAAGAGTGGGCCACGGGAAGAGAAGAAATCCGAGTACTGACGTGCAGAGGCCGGTTTGTTGGATGAGCAATATACCGCTGAAATAGAGAAGTTAAAGGAAGAGGTTTTTAGGGATATTGTGGCAGCTTGAAGGAAGTCAGAGAGTGGGGAGAGAGTTCGAAGTGGGAAAGGGTGTTTTTAACTAGGACTGCAGCTCCACCGTGTGCTCTGCCGTCAGGATGGTCTGTCCTATAAATCTTGTAGCCTGTTATGTAAAGTCGGTTCCGATCAGTTAGTCGATCTCTGTGATAAGGACAATGTCGATGTTCTCCGCGTGTAATAAGTTTGTAAGTTCGTTTATGTGATTTCGAACACCGTTAGCGTTCCAGAGGAGGACAGAGAAAGGATCGGTAGGGTGGATCATTTTTGTTGAAAAAATGCTCTAACAAAGGATTCGAGGAGAGAGATAAGAGGTGTAATAAGGGATCTAAATTCATTTAGGAATGTGTTAAGGGAGGATACAATGCCAACGGAAGGAGGAGAGGAGGTTGCCAAGTGAGGTGGGTTGGCTGTTGATGGCTGTGACTGGGGGATGTTAACTCTCTGTAGCAGGTATTGCATGGAAAATGGGTTGACAACTGGTTGTGGCCGTTGTGACGGGAAACTCTGGGAGTTGAAGCTGAGTCCAGGCTCGAACAGGCTGGGTAGAAGCTGATAGGTCGGTTTTGCTTTGACCGGCGAAAGACGCATAAGATATGCCTGGAGTAACCATTCTAGCTGGTGCCTTTACTTGAGGGCGAGGTGTTTCTACCACTTCTTCAGGGTACTTCATGGCTTTGAGCTTCTGGTAATTGAGGCAGCCTTTGTAATTTGCTGGATGAGCTTGCTGGAAGAGTGCACAAGTAGTAGGTGCGTCAGGAGGTTTAGTGCATTCAGTGGTAGGATGTGGTCGCCCGCATTTGCGGCAGCGATGTTGGCGTGTGCAGAAGGCCTTTGTATGCCCATAATAATAAAATAAATAAGTAATAAAAATAAAAACTAAGAAATACAATTTTAAAAAAAAATAGAGGCACAAAAAAGAAAATGAGTATGAAAATCAATACTAATTGTGCAGGCCACATGTATGTTTGTTTTATTAACGTTTACTAGAATAAACATTGTAATATTTATTGTTAGTGTTGTGACGCTGGTTGCATAATTAGCCCTTGATTGGTTTGTGTTTTCCGCGAACCGTAATTTGTGTGCATAGTTTCCGCCAGATTTTGGTCACTGGAGTGAAGGATAGTTCGTCGCGGCCCGGAGAGAAGAGGGTATGGAGAACCTAAGATCAGTTCCCAGCAGACAAGAGACAGTCAGGAACTAGCTGCTGAACGGAAAGGGTGTAGCCACTCATTTACCAAACCTTTTTTAAGTTTCAGCCACCATTTATAGTGCCCTGCACGCTTCCCTCTCCCATTGGCTTGACACAGGAGTGTGAGCTGTACATCCAGACGTTAACACATTCCTGGTCAAGGGAGAAAAACTAGTTTTCCGGACTCGAACGATAACCCAGCGCACCTTATTCAGACCAGTAAAGATTTCACCGGTTTCGTGAGTAAAGACATTAATTTTTTAATGTGCTGGGATTTATCCGCGAGTGCGAACATTTTTTAATTTAGCGTATCATACGCTGGTTTTTCTTTTCGCCTCAATAATCATCGGTGGTGGAGATCAGAGGGCAAAGTCGCCATCCCTCAACCGCGACCACACCTCGCGTCTGTGCCTGCTCTCAAGTTTTACTACTTTTATGTTCGCCTTATTGGCTCCTTTCTAATTGCTTGTAACAAGTATTACTGTTCCTGTATGTACTGACGGCTGGAGGTCAAAATTATCAGGAATTTTATATTGGCTACATTGCCATATAAATAGTTGATTTTAAAATTGCCCTTTTGACCAATGCGTCATTAGCGCATTTCACCATAACTGTCCAGCCTCCCTTTCTTACATATATAAACAGTGATCGCCTCCATCTCTCATACATAGGAAGCTTGGTAATTTGCAATATTCCTGTGTAATATATTTGTATGGTATTTATATACATTTTATATTTTTATTTTATTATAGGAGGCGCCTCATTTATGATTTCTAATTTTTATTTCCTTTTGTGTACAGAATTATATTATTAATTAAATTTATTTAATAAGTATTTATTTTTATTTTTTATGGCAAAAATATAATTTCTTTTTTTTTTCTTTTAATTGTTTAAACCCCTTTTAATTTTCATCCTTGCTCTAACCAGCGGCCTCATCGCTTGGGTCCGATAGTCAGTATTTCAATTTCTGAAAACCCTATCGGCCTAAACACTAATAAAATAACAATTAATCACGTTAAAAATAAAATTAAACAAGATACAGTTTAGCAGTTCCTTATACCCAATTGTACATAGAGGAGATGTTTTAATATCTGGGATAAAAAGGATGCGAGCGAGGAAGAGTGACGAATATTTAGAGGGATCGAGTTCCAGAGCCTGGAGAATCTGATGAGGAAGGAGCAACTAAATGCAGCGGATTTGTAAGGGGAAGATTAAGGCCGGAAAGTCGAAAGCGGGTAGGGCGGGAAAGTACTGAGGATTTAAAAGTTTAAAGATCATAGAGGTAGGGAGGGGAATGGGAAAATATGACTTGAGAGAGGAGAGAACCAAGGATATATAGCCTACGGTATAACCATCCCGACTCGGAGTACAGCTTTGTAACGTGGGCGCTCCTCGGAGAACCTAAAACAAACCTGATGAAACAGTTTAGCAGAGGCATAAACCTATCCCCTAGTTCTCTTATGAGGCCCCCATAAACAGCGCAACCATAGTCAAAATGAAGGAATATGAGTGAAAACACAGAGTGAAAACACAAGGAGAGTACGGGTTTTACGAGGCAGGAGATGACGAGCTGCGAAATTGTTGGAGAGTTGAGTAATAGCGACGGGAAATCTGTGAAATATGAGGTTTCCATAAAAAGGTTTGGTCTAGGATAATGCCAAGGTTTTTGACTGAGAAATGAAAGTAAATTGGGTGCTGATTAATTTTGAGGGAAGGAATAGTAGGGAGTGATGTAAGCAAGGATCTAGGCCCAAAAACAATAGCCTGGGATTTTTTTGACATCATCAGAGAAACTTGTTTGTCTAAGCTTAGGAACATATTGAATTTAGATCTTTTTCGATTTCTTCGATGGCGGTTTGTAATTCTTCTGGAAGGAAGGACAGGTAAATTTGGGTTTCATCTGCGTAAATGTGATAGGAACAGTGTCTAATGGAAAGGTTGAGGTCATTAATATAGGCAGTGAACAGGGTGGCAAAGATACTGCCCCCTGCAGGACCAAAGATGTAATAGGAAGAGGGGAAGATAAAGGTGCTTCAGGGATAGAAACTACTTGGGATCGGCCTGACAGGAATGAATGAAACCAAAGAAGGGAATTGTTGGAGAAGGAAAGGTGTTTAAGTTTAGAAAGCAGACGGGAGTGATCAATCGTTTCAAAGGCTTTTGAGAAATCAAGGAGAACAAGGGTAGAGAAGCCAGGGCGAAAACCGGATTGGAAAGGATTTAGGAACCTTGCATTTTCCAAGAAAGAGGACATTTATTTCTGTACCAACTTTTCAAAGTGTTTTTCAAGGATAGGGGGAATAGATATGAGACGGAAATCATTGAAGGAAGAGGGATTGGGAATTTCGTTTAAAGGTTTAACCATTGCTTGTTTCCAGGAATTAGGAAAGACTGAGTTCTGGAGGGGAAAATTTTATGTGTGCAGGAAGACAGGAAAGATACTGGGAAGGGTGGCTTTGAGGAGTTTTAAAGGAATGCAATTGCGGCCAATTGCATTAGTTTTTATTTTTTATATCTCTCCTAAAAGATCTTCAGGAGTAAAGCCGGAGAAAAATAAATTGTTTGGGTAAAAATCAGAGCGGCTTAGTAAGGAAATAGAACCCTGAGACTGGGAGGAGGAAGTAAAATAAGAGTTAAAGTTAAAGCGGCTAAAGCACGGTTCCGGAGACGTCCAGCCCGCCTCCGGGCAGCCTCCCGCCTTCTCCTGAGATCTCGCACTTCATCGCTCGGGAGGGCGCAGAAGAAAACGCCTCATGGAAGTAAAGCGAGCGAACCTTTCGAAGAGCGGCTAAAGCCCGGTTCCGGAGACGTCTGTAGGCCGCATATTCCTCAGGATGACCAGCACGTCCAGCCCGCCTCCGGGCAGCCTCCCGCCTTCTCCTGAGATCTCGCACTTCATCGTTCGGGAGGGCGCAGAGGAAAACGCCACGAGAAAGTAAAGCGAGCGAGCCTTTCGAAGAGCGGCTTGAGCCCGGTTCCGGAGACGTCTGTAGGCCGCATATTCCTCAGGATGATCAGCACGTCCAGCCCGCCTCCGGGCAGCCTCCCGCCTTCTCCTGAGATCTCGCACTTCATCGGTCGGGAGGGCGCAGAGGAAAACGCCACGAGAAAGTAAAGCGAGCAAGCCTTTCGCAGAGCGGCTTGAGCCCGGTTCCGGAGACGTCTGTAGGCCGCATAATCCTCAGGATGACCAGTACGTCTAGCCCGCCTCCGGGCAGCCTCCCGCCTTCTTCTGAGATCTCGCACTTCATTGCTCGGGAGGGCGCAGAAGAAAACGCCTCATGGGAGTAAAGCGAGCGAAGCTTTCGAAGAGCGGCTAAAGCCCGGTTCCGGAGACGTCTGTAGGCCGCATAATCCTCAGGATGACCAGTACGTCTAGCCCACCTCCTAGCAGCCTCCCGTCTTCTCCTGAGATCTGGCACTTCATCGCTTAACCAGGGCGCAGGGGGGCGGCGAAATCGACACGTTATAAAAAGAGCATGGGTATTGAAGATGGAAACTAGACAATTTGTTAAGATTTCTACCTTTTGATAGATCGAAGGAGAGGAAATAACTGGGCTCCACTCGATGCCATCAAGGTCTGCTTCTAGATTCTCAAAGGTAAGGTTGTCAAACTTACGGAAGGATACTGATCTTTGTTGAAAGGTAGGAGTATACATGTTATAGGATATGAGGATTAGATTATGCTGAGGAAGAAATGAGATAGGATGCTGTGAAAAAAATAGATTATTTTGTGAGTCTATTATATATAGATTTAGCCAAGTGTCAACAGTTCGTGTGTGGTGGATGGGTTCAAAGGGAACAATGAAAAGGTTAAGGGAGTTGAAAACATTCTCAAGATACAACTTGTTGGGAGAAAGGGATAGAAATGTGGAATTGAAATCGCCAGAAATTATTATATTAGGATAAAAGGAAACAAAATCATATAGGGTTTTCTCTAGCGATCTATCAAAAAGAGCATTAGGAGGACGGTAAACCACAGCATAAAGGAGGGAATTAGGGCAAAGAGAGATTTCAGTAAAAAGGAATTCTACATGAGAGATGGGAGAGGAGGAGGAGGTAGCTAGAATACGAACTTTCAAATTCTTGTGTGCATAAAGCACAACCCCGCCACCTGTTCGGTCAGTGCGGTCGTGGCGGAAGAGTGCATGATCAGGGAGGGATATGGCTGAAGCGGGAATGGAGGGTTTAAACCAGGTTTCGCAAACGGAAATGACATGGAAAAAGTTTCGAGTGAAATATTATTGAAATTCGTCTATGTGAGCAGAAAGGGATTGGGTATTGACGTGACAGGATGTTAGTACATTAGTCATTATGGATAACTTTGAAGAGGTAAAGGAGAGAACTGAAGTAAAACTTTAACAGAGAACGATTAATGTAAAACTTCTCGAAGAATAAAAACAAAAAAATAATAATAAAAAAATGGATAAATAAATAACACACAGCTACTGGCGAAAAGCAAAACTTGTATTGACGAAAAAAAAAAGAAAAAATGAAAAAATAATAAAAAGCATTACTGACAGATTAAATAAAATTAACGTAGAAAATATTACATGGTTATAGGTTATATAGAGAGAGGAAATTCACCCAATGCGCTCCACTACCATAAATACTCTCAAGTCGCCAGGCAGACCATGGTCATCCGAATATATCTAGGTCTTCCGGAATGTTGATGACCACCATAGGCCGGCCGTCTTCCTGTCGAAATTTGACCCAGCCGCCGAGAACCACACTTAATTTATCTTGCCTTCCTTCTTCTTGTGGCGTGCCAAGAAGTAGAGGCGCTTGTTCGTGGAGTTCATACTCTCGCTCAGCTAAATTGGATGGGCATCCTTTCTCCTCCCAGCCAATATGCCTGGTTGTCAGGTCCCTCTTCACTCTTCTGAATCTGACAACTTCGTCCCTCATAGATTGCCTAACGAACTTCGCTATGATAACCGGTGGTCAAGGATCATCCTTTCGTTGGCGATGCCACTCCGCTAAGATAGGCGAGATAAAATGCGGCGTTGCTAGTGAGCTAAGAGACTTTCAAGACTCTCTTAATAAAAACAACGACGCTGCTTTTGAAAATGCCAAGCTTCTCATAAGTATAGAGAACAGATTAGAAGCCTAAGGCCTTAGGTTTACACACCGGACACTGCACCATTGTTTATTTAGAAAGCTGAGATAAACAGCTGGCGAGATAAGAGGTAGATTGGGTGTGTCTACTAGGCAGAGGGGAGAGCTATGGAGAAGGGATAATGCTCAGCAGATTACTTACTTACTGACAAGATAACACTTCTGATAAGCCCGCTCGTTCCACTACTCACCGCAAACTCCCGGTGTAGATTGAAGAGCCTTAAGACGTCTTACAAAAATTCAAAAACCTGTGAAGATCACTAGGAACTTAATTCAACTCTGTGCGATAAATCAAGCGGAAAATCTCACGTTGAACCTTTAAGACAACGATTTAGTACGGAGTCTCAGGCCAGGATATATATAAATACAATATATATAGATAAGTTACATTACCTACCTAATGAAGGCGAAAGCAGAGTTGTTATAAATATTAAGAAACCATCTTCACATCTCAGTATATATCTTGAAAGGAATGCTAAAGGGGAAAAAGAGGGGGCGGGAGAGGTTAGCCATGGCGTTGAGGTTAAAAGGATAGCGGCATAATTTAAAAAATTCCGTTTGTGTTTTTCTTTACCAAGACTTTGACTAAACCCTAAGTAACTCGGTAATTGAGAAGAACTGGCCTCCCCCAAAGTTTCGATGCGGAAACCCAAGCCATTAGAAGGCATGTTCGCGTTTTTAGCTGTCTGAATAGTATCGTCGTGTAGATAGCCCCAAAGGCCCAAATTCTTGGCAGAGGGGAAAAAAAAATTGTTTTTATGTATGTCTCTTAAAAACATATCTTTTATGGTTCAGAAATAATCTTCGCAAATGAATTATGGGAAATAATAAATATTATATATAGTATACATATATAACGCTTGCTTGATTTGAGCCATTAATAATATTAATTAATTTTTTTGCAAAAGCTATCTCAAATACAGAATTTGACTTCTCTTAATTAAAATTTTTTTTAATGTTTTGTAGAACAGAAATGTTATAAATATCATGTAAATTCTTCTACGCTTTATATAATTTTCTAAATCCTAATGATAACGAAAATACTTGGAATTGGCCCTGAACCTGGACCGATTTCAATTGTACTCACCATTTGTTTGTAGAAAAAGGTTAAACAACAAATTTGGTTTTAAAATTGTGGGCAGTAGAGAGTAAACACACACACACACACATATATATGTAATTTAAAACAAAATAAATTTTTAGCTTCTTTATAGTTGAGGGGAAAATTTGCTCTCTTAAATCAAAGCTTAACACTTCATGGGATCAAAGTGAAATATCTGGATTTCCTTGAGTGAATCCGTCTAAACAAAATAAATTCTTCTGAAATATTCCAATCAAATTAATCAATCAAACTTAAAAAAAAACAACAACAGGAGGACAACAGCTGCTGATTTTAGAAGTCATTTATTTTATGAGTGGAGGGAAGGTCAAGTATTGTTTCCGCAGTAATATCAAGTTCGTGTTCGCTAACTAAAATGTATGGCAAAAAGAAGGTTTTCCTTATTTTAATCATGTATACTTGTCGAAATCCCCATAAGAATATATCGTGTTGTTTGTAAACAAATGTTCTTTCAGACGAATGAATATTAAATGTTCATAAATATTGATGTTAGAAGAAAGTGCTAAACAGGGCACCAGTAACTTTCACTCCAACATTCAAGTGTCACATTACAGACCTGAATATTATCTCTAGGACAGATCGCCACGTAGACTGTTGCTGCTCGTCTTTCTTCTCTTTGGCATCAATTAGATCTTGATGGAATAACCATTTATTTATTTTTATTATTCAAAATAAATTAGTTATCAACAAATATATCTTATCTTGGTTGTTTGTCGTTCGTTCCGAAGTGAGATCCTGAAGGATTTCACTACAGAAAATGTAATATTATGACAGATGAATTAAAATCATAACTTTTCCACCTTCAAAATTTTATGTTTCACATCTCAAGAAAAATAGAATGGGAAAGTTGATTAAAAAAACAAAAAAAAAACAAAAAAAAAACAGCAAAACTAAGTTCAGGAGATTAAAAAAAGTAAAGTGATTGTGATAGGTTTCAGTCAGGTTGAAAATGAACACAATATAATAAGCGGTACATTGCTATTTATTTATGAGAGTATCTTTTAGCTTTTAATATAGCTTATATAAAGGTTAAAACAAACACCAAAACGTGAAATTATAATTGTACTAATATTATAAAACTTAAATGAACTATATCTAACAGGAAATTATATATCATTCCAATTCTAAAGTATATCCTACATACATGGATGCACATAAACACACATATACATTATTGTAAGCTGGAATAGTTGCTTTGATGAATATAATAATGCCTAATTTATTTTGTGATATTTATTGTCTTCATGCACAAACATAACTCTCACCAGTATATCCACTCAGCCTGTGACGAGAGGACCAGACCTGTACGGGAAGGGGCCAATTGAAGGATGCCACCAGCTTCTTGCAAAGAAGAAGAAGTTAGGGTTACACAGGAATAACTATTAGATTCTTCAAGGCCTGCCTAGCCCCTTCCATGAAGATATAAAAGCAGCTCACCTGTGGCCTCCCAGTCAGTTTTAAGTTAGTGTTACTCAGTGTCGGATCGCGTGTCTCAGAGCATCGGGCTGGTCATAGCCTTCGCAGTGCTGGTAACAGTGAATGTCAAGTGACAGTATTTAGCAAGTTGATTTGAGGCCTCTGTAAATAAGCAAATTTGATTTATTTGTATGTATCTTAATTAGCTACAAGTAATTTATATTTTCTACTTGTTCAATTAGTAGTAAGGGCAGAAGCTTCGTTTATTAGCAGTAAATAGTAGGTGTACTTATTTGTTATAATAAATTAACTTTGGTTTATTTTTTTTTAATTATTTTTTTACCTGTAGCTTATAACACTACTGACAGCAGTAAGTACTTAGGCTTGTTGATGATTTTAAAGCATATTTACTTTCTATTAATATGCAATGCAAATAAATTTATTCAAGTTTAGTGCAAACAACTAAAGACTTTAAAACTCAAAGAAANTTTTTTTTTTTTTAATATTTTTGTACATTAAGATTGTTTTGTTTTTTTATCGCAGTCGTGATTATTTTTTGTTTCAATTTATATTTGAAGAATTTAAATTTAAGCAAAAAAAAAATAGGTCAAGAAGAGGTAGCCACAAGCTGAAAAAGAAAGTAAACAAGACGATCCATCAGATAGAGGAAGTGTGCGAAAATGGTATCTTTCTCCTGCGCGACTCCCGAGACCTTGGTCCATGAGAATACGGCTTTCAAGTTCTCCAGCGCTGAGGTGCTCTTCTCAGCCAATTACCAGCTCGGGGCTTTCCCGTATAGCGTGCTTTCGGGGGGAGGGGACTCCTCGTGTCGCGCCCACAGCTTCGCGCCAGTCCGTGGCCTACTTCTCCGGAGCCAATTTGTTGTAGAACGCATTTCTTGTCTTGTGGCGCTGAGGGAGTAAGGCACGAGTTAGCGTGGAGTCGGTAATGTACCGCCTTAGCATCCTTCCAGCCCCAACACTCTGTCCGACCTCGTGTAAACCACTGATTTTCCATATCAGAATTTGTGTATTGCCTTACAAATGATCAATAGTAAATAATTAGATATATATTTATTAATAAGTTTGTAAAAGTGAACCTGGCATCAGAAATCACATAAACTTGTGGAGCTGGCTTTCCTATAACATAAACCGTTTTTTTTTTTTTTTAACTTTTTATTTATTTATTACATTCTGTAAAATAAAACATTTTGTAATTTGACATACAATATCAATCACATGAGGAGAGAAGGTGACCAATGACACAACTCTCAAATAAACCATTAAAGGCACTAAGCTATATTTAATTAAAAGACCTTAAAACTCTTATTCTACAATATAACGAGGAACATGAAAGTAAAAGTAAAAAATATTTATAAACTTTTTCACGTATTTATATATTTTTTATGACAAATGAGTAATAGTCACCATTGTCCAAATTTCAAGTAAGCTCTATTCCTGATTAGAATTAGAACATAATTATCACTTTTAATCTTTCAAAAACCTATGTAAATTGTTTCTTTCCAGATATGTAAAGAATATCAATCATGTAAAAAAAAAAATTGATTTATTCATAGTGGATTTTGAGTAAGCTGTCAACAGAATGAAAATCAAATTGTAACAAAACTGAAACAAAATAAAACCGGGCAGAATAGGAAAAAAAAAAAACAAAAAAAAAACGTAAAATAAAACAAAACGAAAATAAAAATTATCTGTTGCAGTATATCAGCTTAAAATATAAATTTAAAGACTTCGAAGTTCGTTTTAGAGCGAAATCTTACAAATAAGATAGGACGATTACCGGTAAAGTCATGTTCGAGTACAAGATTATTAATTCGTTCTAGCGGACGTTATATATAGTTTTAGAGAAATGAAAATCAACACAATTTTTTTATATGAAAAAAAACAAAACAGAAAAGTTTTTTTTTTTTTTTTTTTTTTTAAGAGTGAGAACGGTTTAGAACAAAACTGGACGAATGGGAGTAGTGTTCAAGTGAAACCAGTTAGGGTCATGGAGGGAGGGGCTATCTACAGGTTGCTACTCTATTCTAAACATTTATGGCTCAGGATAAGCTTTTATTTATAGATAAAAGCCTACACTTGGCGGGATTTGAACCCAAATTCGGAATTGTCCGGATTCATTGCAAACACTTAAAATTATCTATTTTTGCATTCACCTTAAATAGTTTTTCAATAATTAGTCATTATTAATGTAGCCTATGTCCATTTTAAATGAAAAATGAGAAATATGTTTAGTTAACGCTGCTCCTGTGTGACAGTAGTTTTTGATTTATAAAAATAGTAATGCAAATTGTACCTTTTAAAGTTACATTAATACTTCTTTTTTTTTTCTTTCTTTCAATAAATAAGAACGTTTATAAACGTACTTGTTAAACAGGTAAAAGGAAGGTGATGTGTTCCAACACATCTCAGTCACAGTGACTTCCTTGTGAGGGACAAGGGCAGATGTTCTTCGCCTTTGTCGTCTCACTTTCAGCAATCATGATAATTGCAACGAACGGGCAATGGAAATTACATAATCTTACTTCTTCAGGTATGTTATTCTCAAGGAATTTATAGAAATGTAATCGTCATGAAAACGCTTCGCTTGTGAAAGGCTAAGGATTCAGGAAGGAGTGGGACGGCATGTTAAATCGATGCTTGGAAATTTTTTCTTCAGGGGCTCGTAACTAATTCAAAATCACCATGTGTGAATAATTTACATAGCTCTCCTTACTCCTCTTCTTAAATTCCTGAAAACAAAATTCTTCCTCGCGTGAAAATTATAAAAGTCAAGTGAGTCAAGTACTTGACTTGTGGAGCTTTTTCGTTCAATAAAAGTTAATAAGTTAATTTTAATTTTAATCAAATTATATTATTGAAGTTCATAAATATGAATTAATTTGTTTAAGGCTTTTAATTTATTGTAGCATTTGTACGAAAAGTAAAGCAGAGATTAACAAATTTAGAGATTCATTGAGCAGACTTTTGATAAAAGTGGTAACAGAAACAAGGCAAATACTAGATATTGATTGATAGTGAATAAATAACAAATAATAAATAAACAAAAAAGATGGCCGGAATGAATAAAGCAGGAGAGGGTGTAATCTGCCGTTATATTTATGTATTTAACCAGTGTATAATGCTGTGATATTTTAGAGCTCATAAGTTATCTTAGACCCACATTTAAAAGGGAAGGTGTTTGAACCACTGCATCATATGCAGTTTCATTATTACGACTTGCAGTTTTAATGAAACAGCAGAATTACATATTGACTTTAATTTAATGAACAAAATAATGCAGTTAATATTTTAATTAAAACTAAAACAATCAAACATTAATCAAAACCATTGCATAAAGCTAAAATTAAAAATTAAGAAAATCTTAATACAGAAGAGCACTTACCCCAAATCCCGAGCGTGCTGAACACTTGCACCTTAGTTGATACAACCTTTTCAAAAGTTTCCTTGTTATAGGAAAGTTAAGTTGGTAAGGACAACTTACGAAGCTTGTTTTGGATGAGTTGAGTCTCTACGTTTTGAAGAAAGCAATCCTCATGACCGTCTCCGCCTCACACATTCCTTACTAATAATTCCTCCTCAATAATAATAGCGGGTTTCTAGTTACATAGCAATTCTCATCTGTAACCTAACAGATTTCTTTAATCCTTGATCCTACCGACTTTCTGCGTGATGGTTCTTTAATCACCGAGTGAAATAGTTTATGCTATTATGGTGTTTGGAGAGAACCATGATTTTGTACTCAGCGCTATCCTGAGAGGCCAAACTAGCCATCTTACATAGCTGCACTGCGCTTGTCTAGAATACTAATGTTAGTACTATGGGGACTGTATACCAGGAGATGTGGGAAATATCAGCCAGCATTATTAGAGCGATAAATACAATAAATTTATTAATATAAACATAAGAGAAAAATGATCTCCTTAAGTAGTTAATGTTCCTTTGAATACCAACAAACAAATAATAAAATAATATTTCTTCTGAATAATAATAAATAATATTAATTTCTAATTACTTAAATAATAATCAATCTGGGACTTAATAAAGTCTCTAGAAAAATTGCCCCTCTCTCAAATAATGTGCACCAAGGGTACTTATCGGTCTGAAGAGAGCGGCTACGAGTCCCAAAATGAAGAAGATCCTGGGAGATCCTCCTCACACTGCGGCAGTCCTATGAAATCTGTGGGCATCTTAGGCTTTCCTGGAAGCTAGTTGGAGTGTCCCATAAAGTGAAGGCTGCCAGCGTAATGCAGTGAGCTAGGTGGTCTAGCGAGGACTGGTGTCCGGCAGGCAGAGGCCCAGGGGGGCAAGAGTCCAGTAGCGGGATTAACAGGGGACTAAGCAGCCACTCCTCAGCCAGCGACGAGTACGCACGCGAGGAGAGAGAGATACAGGTGTGAGAGAGAGGGGTGAGATGGGGCAACACAACTTACACAATTCAATTATAAATATACTTAAAATTTATTTTAATTTAATTCAAACTAAATTGTGGCATATGTGAAAGTCGCCAACAACTAGGGCAGATATTTTGGGATTCAGAAGACCAGAAAATAATGTTAAAGAGCAACCCATGTCATGTTTCCCTTTATCAGACACTTTCAGAAGAAGATAAGCAACATGGGCTATCGTTTTGTAGTTTTATCCTTCAAAAAATACAAAAAACCGGAACTTATTTTTTATCAGTGAATTATCATTTATAAGTGATGGGACTTTAAATATTATAAGTAAGGGGCTGCCACAAGACGGATGCTCTAAACATTATTCATTGGAAGCTCATTGGATCCAACCTCTTCGAGTTCTTCAGATTTGACCAATGATGTCTGGATAATTTCGACCACCAGAAAAAATGAAATTTAAAATAAAAAAGGTAATAGCTCACTTTATCGTAAGGGGGGATAGGACACGTCTGATCACGACATAGGCGGTAGCGATTAGGGTTAGAATGGCGCTCAAGTGAATCGTGGAAGTGCATCGCCGCGCGAAATTTAGCGGAATAGCTATCAATTTTCTTTCATATGCTGATAAGCATAGATGAAGTTTGTTGCGCTGTTTTGCATGAATAATTGGAAAACACACACACACTTATATATACATACATTCATACTTCATTTTAAATATAATACAAAATTAGTCTTACAGTGTAAACTCTGGAAACTCCGCAATTGAGCAGCAGTAGATTTCACAAAGGATGGACTAGCAATTAGCGGACGTCCTTCAGCAGAAAAAGGCGAAGTAGCAAACCTTACTGCAGAAAAAATATTTTATTGAAACAAAGGACTAAAAAAGTGAACTTAAAACTATTGCTAAAATATATCTTTAAAGGTTTAATACCTTTTTTTGGTTAAAAAATTGTTTATATACGTAGATTTCCTAACATGGTTTATAATATTCATTTAAAAATAAATTATAACTCTTATCTAATTCTACATTTATGTGATTTGCTGGAGTATAAATAACTACTAAATAATTATAAAAAGAAAAAATAATGTTAATAATAAAGGGTTTAAATAATATTATTTGTAGAATCGAGGAATCCAAATATAAAGTTCAGAAGAGATTGCCAAGGGGTAACCAATGACAGTGCTGTAATTAATTTATCCATGGCCCTCATGTGATACCGTAGAATAAAACAAATAATTAAAAAGAACACCACACTACAACTTGATCTAGCTATGATTAAGATGGCTTCCATAAAAAGAAAATATATAAACATGAATAAACAGACAGATCTAGGGAAAAATATCTCAAGGTATTACATACTCCTTAAGAAAAGATGGTTTGAGCGTTATAAGAATAGCTTGAATAAACAATCAGTACTGAATTATTTTAGATAGTCAATATTTTTTTAAATATCAAGCATTAATNAAAATTTACGTGGGATTAAAAACCACAACAAAATAAAATATTTATAAAATTCTTTATTAGTTCATTAATATTTATTAATTTAAATGGAATTTATTGCAAAATTCATTGGATATGATAGCTAAGCACTTTCATGATAGATGCCCTAACATAAACATCTGAATATGATGTTATTTTTAATCAATGTTACATTTGGTACCCATCTACATCTAGCATTTGAGCAATGGATCCTAGTTCTGCTTTCTTGCTATAAATAAATATGAGAGCATCTAGCAAGAGAATTGACATTTAGTAAGCATAGTCTCTTAGACATAGCAGTAAGTATAGTATCTTCGAAATCGGCACATTTCTAATCTGAATTCCTTCTTGTAAACTAAATTGTTGGAAAACGTTTCTGCTCTGATTGAGGTAATTACTTTTAGGAAAGAAAAATCGTGAATTCAATAAGTGAATTACTTGTAACAAGTCGTGAATTCAGAGAAGTGAAATGAGTTGGCTAAAGGCCACAAAAACTCACGATTTAGCACAAACAAGTCTGATAAATGCTACATATAATTTGGACAACAGGATAAATTGAATATTAATAGATTAATTTAACATTTTTCAATTACAAGTAATTTTTAGTGTTTAAGAAAGTCAAAGTTTTGGATAACTAATCAAATAAAGAAATAATATTAATATGATGATCCTGTACTCAGTCTTTGGCAGATCCAAGGTGAAAGGACTTTTTCTTAAAGAAATTCACACCAGATGTGGAATTAGTTGAGTTAAGCAACTTTCAAAAGCAAAAAAAAAATTGTATTTGTTAACTAGAATAGCTTTGTTTATGCTTGATCTATTAATAGATTCATAAATTTATATTTAAACATACTATGATTCTTTAATGACAGTTCTAATACCGAAAACTAAATTTCCCTTTGAATAAAGCTAATAACATGGTTTCTTTCCTTGTAATAATAAGATCATCTGAATAATATAAGGGGAAAAAATAAAAGCTTAATTTGGACGATAATAATAATAATATAACTGATTTTGTAATGTAAATTTAATGTTTGAGACAATGTTTCCTTTCACAAGTTTTTAAAGTATGCTATGTGCTAAAATTTCTCGAACCTGAAATGGCAATTTTACACTACCCTTTCAAAAATGCAACAACCGAAATTCTTTATGCTCTTGGCTATCATTCCTACTTCCCTGACCCTGAGTTCAAAGTAGATTTCCATTATCGATACTCAATGAATCTCCCTCATCACGTATTTGTATAAAATTCATCTAAAATTGAGATTTTATTTCTAAAATTTTTTTATCTTACTGTATTTCTTACTATATCAACAGCGGAATACCCTAAAATACTTTGGCAGAATTTAAATGCTGATGTTAAATTTATTAAAAAAAGTACCTTTTAGTTAGAAATTTTCAGCAGATCATTATCCCTAAATAACCAAATCAATGTGAAATTAATTTAGATAGAATTCAAAGTTATTCATGAACCTCATCAAGGTATCTTTGAGGGTGCTCACCATTCAGATACAAAGTGATTTCTGGATCTGATGAAAGATCTTTTGGAAGTTTCCCATGTTTATCCCTTGAACTGAGAGACGCTCCTGCCGCCACTAACATGCAGCAAATGTTCTTCTGCCTGGCAACTGCAGCTTGGTGAAGTGCAGTCTGTCCACTGAAAACATGTTTCAACTCAGTTTGTAGTTGTAGGTACTTGCACATTGTATAATATTAAGTAGAGAGCTATCATGATACTTTTGGCCAAAAAGTAACAATTAGATGTATTACTGACCAGATTAGACTTGTTTCTTTTAAGCCAGTTCTCAGCTCTACAGAGGCTACTTGACGAAAATGATTATTAGTTTAATCTTACTTTTATGCTAAGGTTTGTGTCGTATAAGTTTATAATACGCATAGTTTACAATGCTGTCCGTGTTTAATGTTTTTACAAGGTCATGAACATTTGATCCAGATGTACGTCCCCTCTCGCCTTCATGATATCCCTTAAGAAGGCTTATACCATGTAAGCCGAAACGTTGGCAGGTAATAAAAATACATTTATTTGTAAATTGTATTTTTTGGATCAACCTTGGCCGAACCTCGACAAATTCTCTACTTTAGGGATGATTAAGAGGTAGTCTTTCCTGTTTCAAATAATTTTATTAGCTACATTTGAAATCGGAAAGACGAGATGTATCATTTCTATCATCCCTAAAGTGATCAGTATTCTTGTAAACTAAAAAAAAAAA
>KZ808458.1:93023-108065 GCA_000696205.2 Oncopeltus fasciatus | reverse complement strand
AACTCGGCCAAGCGAAAAACCCAAAAATTCAGAGCACTTACCTTCTGGGAATGCGTGGCAGTCGTGAGTGGACGAGGAGTAATGGACTGTATTGTAACGGGGAGGCGCATAAGGCGGCACGAATTAATAATACTTTTAGGAAGCGAAATGGCGGCGGAGGATACGTTAGACACTTCGTCTACTACTGGAAGCAGAGTGGTTCCTATGGGATCTGGAAGCGGAGTGACTCCTATGAGATCTGGAAGCAGAGTGTCTCCTATGAGACCTCGAAGCAGAGTGGTTCCTTTGGGATCTGGAAGCAGAGAGACTCCTATGAGATCTGGAAGCAAAAGTGAGAGGGAGGTAGGGGAAGGCGATAAGGGCCGCGAGTCCAGGCGAGTAGCCCCTGTACCGAGATTAGGGCACTCGGGGCTGATAAAGGAGGATTACGGTGCGAACAATATATATATATATATGTGTGTGTGTGTGTGTGTGTGTGTGCGTGTGTATGTGCGTGTGTGTGTGTGGGTGTGTTTAGGTAACGCATAAGACAATTATCAGGCTCTCGCATATTTACCAAACTCTCTGACACGTTTAAACTTAATAATATACAATCAACAGAGAATGTTCGTAATAAGCTAATGAATTTTCTTAGTCCACAAACTGTTCGTTAGTCAGAAGGCAAACCACAACTGGGTTGGAAAGAATGTATACCAAAAAAATTTATGAAATTTAAAAATTAGATTTCAATTCGCCTTATTTCGAAAAGTATTCAACAACTAGTAGCCTGTTGATACCATTATAATATAACACAAACAACAGCTTGTTGTCAAAATTTTGTTGACACGCGTATAACTTGCCTTCAGTTTCTTTTACTCAAAATTGATTACATACATGACAAAGTATAACGGTTCTTTCGATTTAAAACGTCACCACCATCACCACTATTATTGTCTTTGACCATGGATGGTTGTTATGGTTGAAACAGAATTAGCGTCAGCAACAACAGTCTCTTCAATTCTTATGTCAGAACAGAATTTGGTCAAAGAATTCTGAGTATATTATCATTTAATTAATATTTAAAATTTATTTTCATATCTTAAAGAATCAATAAATATACTTTAAAACTTATATGTAGCCCAGAATGTCGCCACACGCACGTACCAACTTGAAAGCAGACTGCAGGGTTCACCTGCCTAAGTTTTTGTTTGAATGGTTCTCATTGTATATCTCAGGCTCTACCATATATAATTGTTTAATGAGCATTCATCATGTATATATAATTATATATATGCTCTTACTTCAAAAGATACTAAATCGAAATCACAGACAGTTATATAATAGTTTACATGCGCATGTAAAACGCATGCTTTATGTGTCATTAATTAGAATTGTTTTAGATTGTAATAAATTTTAATAAAGATCAACAAGTATTTATTTCAATAAAACAATTAAGACAAGTAAGGTTGGCATTGAAACAATTAAACCATTTAATTAAAATGTTGATTATTCTAAGGAAAGTAATAGACTAAGCAAACTAAATAAAAAAATAACAACTAGCATAAAATAAATTCATATATTTATTTACAGGGAATACAAGATTTTAAAGTACGTGTTGGGCATGCATACGTATTTGATGAGGTTCCGGATTTTCTCTTAGCCAGCATGGCTACCTTATTGAGAATTTTCAGAGTTATTATGCTGGGATTTAGTTTACAGGCTTCACCGTCAACTTGCATTGGTATTGTTTTGCTTGTTTCTATTCTTGCTGTTTTACATTGGCATATTTTGTCACCGTGACCACCAGCTTGTAAAAGTGGCTGTTAAAAAAACTCTTATATATATAAAAAAATATTTTAAATAATATACAATAGGAGATAAAGAAGGAAAACGTACCAATTGGAAAGTGGTTAATCCAACCACCTCGATCAATCCGTCTTCGGTAGATTGCTCACTAGCTTTCGGCCAAGGTCTCGTACCTCCTCCGTAGCTATCGGGCAAAATTAAGCATTACTTCCTGCCAGGAAAAATGAGGCAAAAAAGACCATTTACACCTGCCTTATAAACTTTTTATTAGATATCATTAATATCCATCAAATATTTAAAACAGTGCTTTCATTAATTTAAAGCTTGTTTATAAAAGAGAAAGGGGGCACGGTGGTTAAGGTTTTGTACTCCCGAGCCAAATGTCCTAGGTTCGAAATTCACAGTGCGCACTTTTGAAAATTACATTTTTACACCTATTATGTTCTATTTACTTAATTGTAACTTAAATAACAACGAAGATATTACGATTATTAATACTGGGCTTCTTATGACCCCTCTTCTCCATCATATGATTTAGCCAAAAACTAATTAACTCAAAGGTTTAAAATGAAAATTCTAAATACGGAATCAGTTTCTATATTTAAAAATAAATTAGGCTGCCTAACACCCGAAAGTACTTTTTTAAATATTTACATTGGTGTGCATTTTAGCGATTTCCAAAAAAATGTACCTACTGAGGTAGTTTTTATGGCAGATGTTGTAAAACTAGTTCTATAATTAATATTAATTTAGTTGTGGTTTATCATCCCACGTAAATTTTAAACAAAATTAATGGGGAGGATTAATCCTAAGTGGGCCTCAACATTTTCCACTATACATAATATTTACTTAGCTCATGAAATAAAGATAATACTCATTCTATGAGTTATTTTTAATAATATTTATATATAAAGCATTCATAATATGCATTATATATAAATATTCTTAGCATTATATATAAATGACTTATAGCATTAGTATTATCTTGGGAGTAGACAATTCAGCCTTCCTGATATTCTTTAGCGAATAATAGAATACAGTTTTTTATATTTCTCTCACTCTCTCTCTCTCTCTCTCTCTCTCTCTCTCTAATAGCCGTTAAAACTTGTCACATTTGAATATGAAAATTAAAATTCTATTAAATAGATTTTAGTGGTTATTCATACCTTGGAATGTTTAAAAATACAATGGCATGAAATTTATGTTCCTTTAAGACTGGTGTGTAGTCAGTATCATCACATTTTAATGTTACATATTCGGAGAGAGCTTTCCACTTTTGTCTCAGCAAGTCTTTACCACCTCTTTGTCCGTAAAACATTTTGTTTCGAAGTCTTGAGTTGAATTTCTCAGGATGGGCCTCTATAAATAAGATAATACGTTAAATATAATAATTGTTAAGTGAGTAAAAGTTATTTAAATTTTGTGGTATGAATTTTAAGTTTGTTTTATTATTTTATTATTAAATCTCACTTTTGTATGTGTCACTGAGCTCTATATCTAAGTTTTCTGAACTAACAGTATCTAGCATTTATAACTGCAGTTTTCTGTTAAATTATACCCTAATATATCCCTTCATTACTCATATGTTTTTCTTTTTTGTATATCTAATGTATCCTGATAATAACTAATAAAACTAAAATTATACGAAAAATACCGTCATAGTTTACCGTCATCCTTAATCTTAGATTCGCCTTATTTAAGAAAGGTATTGGCATTAAGCTGTCGAGCTGTTATGTCTGTATGACATTGAGTATATCTCTAAAATAAGTAATTTCTCTAACCTGCAAGAAAGAACCAGGCTAAAATTCAGCTTTGCTTATATTATAATAGAGTCTTATTTTTATCGAAAAGTATAATCTAAAAAGAAATCTGAATCTAAAACATCACAATTAAAAATCCATGGTACTCGAGGTATTAGAGAAAAAGTATATTAGTTCAATTATAATTTTTTTTTCCAAATAATATAATAATTTATCGTTTATTTGTTGAAAATCGTTCATATATGCCAAATAATTTATTATATTGTGTATTCAATTTATTGGAATTGGATCCTAATTAATTATAAATAACGAATTTATCCATTGCGTTGTATACCTACGAACTCCGACTGGGATTTTTCATTAAATTAACAAATTTTTATTTCATTAATATGATCAGTAAGAAGAGTTTAAATGATATAATACTAAAAGGTATCCAATCTGAATTCTACGAATAGTTAGACCTACATTACCAAGCAAAATTTAAAAAAAAGTGTTTCAATTTTTAAAATTAAGCTCCTATAGTTTATATATAAATCTAGTTTTATGTATATTTTTATACTTTATTATGCAATATATATGTAGGCATTTAAAAGAAATGCTCTGGAATTATCTACAAAATTTCATAGAATTATATCGAGACAACAAAAGCCTATATCATTATTTAGTTATTTTAAATTTCTTGTCAATTATGACGTAAACTTAAAGATAATATATTCATAATCAATTAAATTCAAATTATAATTTATATTTAATTTTGTATTCATTTATTAAAAAAATAGAGTAATAAAAAATAAGAAAACAACCTCTAGCTTGATGGAATTCCAAGGCAATATGTGCATCCACGCCCAAACTAAAGTAGTTATTGACCACATTTAGTGGAAGATTGTCATTCCCGGAGCAGTCAGATCCACCGTTGGGATTTTTTATTACAGACAAATTCCATCGATCTAGCAGTATAACTTCACTATTGCCAACATTTTGTAGAATTTTAGAGATTGGCTCATCGGTGTAACCCTGAACAAAATTAAAATAGCGTAAATAGATTTACATTGTAAAAATAAATAAAATGATTAAAGAAAATGTTATATGAGATGGAAAATGCTCTTCTTCTTTTTTTTTTTTCTTTTTTTTTTCTTTAATAAATGAAGGAAAATGTTGGTTAAATCAGGTTCACCAGGAGTTAAGGAAGAGAAAGGTAATTTAAATGCTCCAAAGGTAATTTGTTAGTCTTAAACACACTTTCCTATGACTATACGATTATATTGTATCAAAGTCTTGAAGGGGACCAATTTTAATTCTCAACAAAAACCAATTTTATACTCACAAGGCGCAGAATGTTTCGGACTAATGTTTGCAGTAAAAAGTACTTGGCCACTAAACTAAACTATTTTATTATTCATTATTATTTAGAAACATTATTTTTAAAAGCTACAACTGTAGAAATAAAATAATTAGTTCAGCTAGATCATATTATTAATTTTTTTTCTTTACATAAAATGTACTTTGTTGTAAGACAGCCGAAAAATAAATATTTCGAAAAGTTGACTGAAATTATCCAATAAAAATATACTAGGTACTTTCAGCTTAAGTTTTACAATATAAAGCCTCGCATAGGCTGGCAACCACATCCTAAATATCATCGGTACTTTTGATGTGTATTGTGTTAAATATAGAAACACTACTTGTTCAAATCCCCAGAAGAATTGTTGGAAATTAATTCCTATAATAGAAGATATTGGCATAAGCTGCGTGGTGATTATCTTGTTAAATTTATATAATGACTTGACACTTAAACTTTATTTTGCAGGGGTGCCTTTAGTCTTAGGTGGGGAACCTACACTTCGAACCAACATAACTCTTTAAAGCATTTCATCTATTCATAGAGGGCGTTCAATAACATCCAAATTAATTAAAAATTTACAATAACGACCCTCCTTGTGAGCCAGGTACTTAAAGAGTCCCACAACATCTATCTGTTTAGTTCTTGTCTCTTAGTCTCTTGGCTGTTATTTCAGGTATGGTGTGGGCCGAGATGGAATTCAAGAGCTATCAAGCTCTTCAAAATTTAAAAGTTATATGAACTAATTTATTTTTTGAACTACTGGATAATGAAATTGATGAGACATTGGAGATTATCTACAGCAGTGTTTAGAAGTGAAAATGGCAAGAAAGAATGGCCGTGTTCTCGTTGCTGTATCCTAGGAGGGTGTTGGTTCAAGTTTGAATGTCTGTAGTAATGCAATATTTTTTCAAGGCATTAAATTCTAAAAACAATCCATCTTAATTCCCCTTAAACACAGCTACACAGACAAGATCACAGTTAGATAATTACAAATACTCACCCCACCCCAACCCAATGCTCGTGCAAGGTCATTCCCCGTGCCCAGGGGTAGGACACCGACAGCTGGAGGTGGTGAAAATCCGAGCTTGTCGATCACTGATAGAACCCAACCGACCGTACCATCACCTCCGCATGCGAGGACACGCAATTGAGGCACTCTTTTAAAAAGTTCCAACCTGTACAACAAAAAGTACAATATATGAAAGGCCTCATTCTTTTCAGGAAGACGAATGACATATATTTAAAATATTGTTTTAGGAAGGCTTCTAATGAGGCATTTTATCTACTCTGAGGCTATATAAAATATGAAAATTAAACTTTGGAATTAATATTCACTTATTATCTTAATCATAGCCTCCCTTGAAAAATAATTTAAAAAAAATATTATTAGTTATTATTATTAGTATTTTCTAACTAAAAAGTGTGTGATCTATTAGCCGTAAAAACCAAAATCAATGAATTTCTTAAATCAAGCAGAGTACTTCCATAATAAAGAAAATTTTATAAACACCATAATTTAAAAATTAGCATTGCTCCTTGTATGCATAAAAATTTCCACAGTGGAGTTTGTTTCCATTTACAAAACCAAATATTTTGATCGTTTTAATAAAGAAAAACACTTTGAATTATGAGAATACCCTGCCCCTTACACAAAAACATACATTCATACACATCCACACACACACACACACACACACACACACACACACACACACACACACACACACACACACACACATATACTCTCAAAAAATTGCAATCGTATTTACTTATTTTATTTTTCAGAGGTCCAGGTGCTTTCTCTCTTTCGCGATAAAACGATTGTCAAAACAGTTCTACATCATAATACACATATTTAAGTGTGTATAATGGATGATAGGCGAATATAACAGGATTCATTAATATCAATTTCTCAACTGTTTCTTTGCTGTTTTTTTAAATTAATAAGAATAAAACATGAATAAACATAAATTAATTGTAATTTTATTCATCAATATTCAATAAGTAAGTGAATGAAAATCCGTATTGAAGTTTATCGATGATGATGTATCAATTACAGCGGTAATAAAGGAGCGATAATAAAGCTCCTCTTTAAAGGCACTTAAATCTGCAAGTATAGCCAACCTCCTACTAACTAAAACTACCCAGCGAAGTTCCATTGGCCATCTTCTTCTTTGGTAAGTATTTAAATATAACGTGTGAAATAGCATCTTAGGGGGGGGGGGGATCCACAAAGAGTGCTTTTAGACCGATGAAGACTGATCGCTGGGCAAAAAGCAAGATTAGAACCAATTTGGGCCTCTGAAAATAATATATCCTATTCAGAACAGAATGAGATTAATGGGAGATCAAGCAGCAAAATATTGATTCTATAATTAATCATTCCGTTTATTTATTTAAAAAATTCAATGAATGTCCTTTAACGAGAGCATTAGAGAAATATCATTCATAACAATTAAGAATATCAAGTATAATTGTAATATATTCTGTAATTATTAAACTTTTACATACCCCATATTTGGTCCTCCTTGAGTCAAATCAAACACCTGTCTTGGATTCAACAGCCACTGAAATTTCTGAAGCAGTTTAACACCTTGGTTTCCACCTGATTTAGGGTTTATAAATACTATTACTGGATTAACGTTTGACGCAGGAATTGGTTTTACAATAAAATCTTTGGAGTCCTCAGATAATTCTCTTGTTAACTATGAACAAAAAGGCGAACATGAGAAAAGTCAAATCTAAGAAATAAAATACCTTTTGAGAAATTATTTGTCTATATATTATATAATAATAATCTTGTACACACCCTCGTTTTTTTGAGAAGTTCAAGTGAGGAACAACATATATCCACGAAGTGACAAAGATTTTCTCTTTTCTTGTAATGTTTAACAATATTTTTATCCGAGTCATTGTGTCCTTATAAATATACGAAATTTAATTAGCTTATTATTTAGAGATTTAATTATTTTTTAGAATATCACTTTTCATTGAGGACGAATTCCCAAATCCTTAGAAATATTTTATTTCATTGATTAGCATTTATACACTTAATATTGTGTCAAACATTTAATCCAATCCCCAGCTTATCACACACACACACACACGTGCATTCGTGCGTGCGTGCGTGCTAACGCGCGCGCGCGTGTGTGTGTGTGTGTGTGTGTGTGTGTGTGTGTGTGTGTGTGTGTGCGTGCGTGTGCGATTTCGTCTTATCTCCATTATTTGTGCCTCAAAGAGATGATTTTCAATATCACATTGCTCCAATAATTTTATTTTATTTTCTATACTTTTCACAAGAAATAATTTTATTAAAAAGTGCGTTAAAATAAAATAACATTTTTGTGGAATAATTTGTATCATTTCCTTCTTTCAGTGATCTAATTAAAGTAAAAACAAAAAGACAAAGATATAATTAGATTCTTGGTCAAATTCCCCGTGACCTTTTTTTATACAGCTCGTTACATAGATGATTTACGGTCGGGCCACCCTTGGAGATAAGATAGACCTGATCGTCCCCTCCTTGCTAGATATAACACTTGTATAATTGTCCAGTTACATATCTAACTCCAAGCGATCCCAATGTTTACTTATAACCTTTCAGGCGACTTCTCCTAGGGAATGATAGATGTGTAATCAACGCTTCAGTTATGTTGTGTCCCTTATTTCGTAAATTATTAACTAAATTTGCTCATCTCATTTATCTATTTCATTCACGATACGGTGAAACACTCTTACCTTCTCAGGATTGGTTGTCTTCTTGAAGCGCAGGCTCGACTTGAAATCTCCTTTGTTTTGAACTTTCAGAATCCAAGTGGAGGATACAATAATATTCCCGTGAAATCCTGAAAAATATGACTTGCAGATTTGTAAAGGTAAGAATTCATGTATTATTATTTTAATTAAACCACTCATAACTTTATAGTCAGACTTTCATTTAGAATAAAACCCGTATTTCTTTATTTAACAAGACAAAATTTTAAGATTAGTCCTGCAAGAAAATCAAGCTATTCAAGTTTGTACTGTGACGCAACTTTCGAAAAACTTAAAATAGATGTTCACAAATCCAGTATAAAAGAATTCAATAAAGACTAATAAGTTGTCGGTTTATTTAAGTAAAAAAATAAGCTGTCCTAAATTATTTTACTTTTTAAAATTTTAAAGTTTCGGAGATCTTCATCCCAGCTTCAGAGCCTTCTCCAAACCTTCTGGACTATAGTGACTTCAGGCTCCCTTTGATGAGTTTCCACTCCATAATTCCCTTAATGGTTATTGAAAGTTTGATTATTCTCATATGTATTAAATATAAGACCAGATTATATGTTTTATCAAAAAGTGAAAAATTTGCCTAGTACATGAAAAACTACTGATAACATGCATGTTAATTTTTTCTTTAAAAAACAAAGAAAAAAAAGGGATCCATTATATTACTGCGGGCTCAAGCTCCAATAGCATGCTATTGTCGAAAAATAATAAGTTTTTTTTATCCCGTGGTAGTTTACCTATACAGACTCTACCTCCATAATTATAGGTAGTTACGGGTGAGAAAAAAATAAAATAAAAATAATTAAAATAAAAGATCAGATATGAATTTATTTCCGTTGGTATATTGATTCTTCCAAAAACCGCTTTGATTAATGACATAATTGGAAAGACGGTTCTTGAAATAATGAATTCACTTATGTGAATGTTATGCCTAATAACCGAAAATTATGGTTTACTAATGAATTTCTGTCCGGAACGGACAAATAAGTATCAATTTGACGATGAAAAGAAAAGGGATTCAATTCTGGATAGCTATGATACGTAGGTCTATTCAACTGAATAAATGGTCAAAATTGTAAAAATAAGGACTTCAGATAAATTTAAGGCAATAACAGTATTCCTTGAGAGTGACGTGCAACTGCCAAGTTAGGAGGTAATCTTGTGGACAACGTCTAATGGCAAGATTGGTACCTTGATACATTTATTCTAAACTGATAAAACAGACGTTTAAAATAGTTTTATGACAATATACAGATATATTGTCTATCGATATAGATATAGAAATATCTATCGACTACAGAGTCGATAGAGAGTGATGCACAACTGCTAGAGTAAGGAAGTTATTTAGCGGACAACTACTTATGGCAAGACTGGTACTCTGAGAATTTGTACTAAAACTGTTAAAATAAGGGTGATCGCTTCAGGCTAAACTCATAACTACTTTGGTCCCAGTAGGGGGGCAATAGATATGAGGTTATCTCGAGGCTATCGAAGTCTGAAAAGAGGAATTCCCATGAGAAAGTGTATTCCAAACTCCTTGAATTTTTTTGTTCAGTATGAAATTAGCAAATTCTTCTCTATTAATAACAATGAGTGGTAGACCATATCGGTTAGACCATATTGAAATGTACAATTTCAACTCTAAATATCCTACTTGCATACTAAATACAATCATCTGCTTTTATGTTATAGCAAAAGGGGCCTTGAATTTATACTGAAGTGAGATTTGGCACTCCTTCCAAAATCTGACCAAGTGCAGAAAAAGTCATGGTAAGACTGATACCCAAAGAATTTGGATTGGAGGATAGGATAGCTTTATAGAGCTAAGAGGGTACTTGGATGGGTAGGGATGTCAGCAGTGTACAGGATGAATAGGATAGGTCCAGCCACACTACTTTGACGAACTCCCGCTTCCACTTGGTAGAAATTGGAGTAATCTAATCCTTGCCGAACCCTAAAGAAACGGTTGGATAAGTAAGACTTAAGGATAAGGTAAGTGTTATTAGGAAGTATGGATTTCAGTTTAAACAGAATACCACTGTACCAAACTCTATCAAATGCTTGGGAAACATCCAAAAAAGCTCCTAGGAAATGTAGTCTACGACGCGAAACACCTGCTGGACAGTAGAATACTTACTTTTAACAGTATTTTTTCGAAAACCTTTGAAATTGTAGGAAGGAGACTTATAGGACGATAGGATGAGGAGTTATGTGGTGATTTTTCAGGTTTGGGAAATATATTATTTTAGAATATTTCCAGAGTAGTGCTGAGGTTTTGGGATGATATCGCATTATACAGAGCACGGCCACGGGATTTGGTCGTTCTCGATCCCCATTGCAAGTGTTTCGCATTATAGTCTCCACCGGCAGGAAACGGTGGCCAAGGTCTTTGAAGAAAGTGAAAAATTCTGGTGTGAAGTGATTGGCTTATTTGGAGGACAATACACTGCTGAAAATGTGATAGGATGAGAGGGTGTTGAAATAGACACTGATGTTGATTGAAGGGACTCTATGGAAGTGAAAACTATATTAGTTAAAATTTAGCAGTCCATGTTTGAGGCAATTGTATGCGACCAATAGACAGTAACAAGTTAAAAATAATTTTGGCTTTTAAAATAAGTAGTAAATGCATATAGAACAATTAAACTGCCTTGATTTTGTCTCAACGCAATATTTTGAATAGATATTGAAAATCTGTATTGGACTTCGCCATACTTTACCATAGGCGTATGTAAATCGCTATGTAAATTCAATCTTAATTCTTATTTCCCTTTCAACTACCTTGGGTTATGAAGGCAGAAATGCCCCAACCTATCGGTATAGATGGTACCCAAACTATTCTAGCATATACTGGGCACTGGGCAAGGTTTTGTTTTCCGATAAAAGATTGCCCAGGGCGGGGCTCGAACCCGCAGCATCTGATTTCGAAGTCCCGGACAGTTCGAACAGTATAGCGGTATATGGTAAAATGACTTATTTGACCTGCAATCATTAAGTTCTAGGTCTATCGTCACACAACGACGGATGAGGTGAACAGTGTGACTGTGTCGGGGTAAAAAGGCACCGGTGCACACCAGTGTCAGAAAGCGTGATTTCCACGGAAAAACAAAATTTCCTTAAGATGCAGTGCAAACTTTGAGTGGTAGAAGTGATTGATAGTTATTGGCTAGTGCTAAACACCTGTCCAAACATCACAGGATTACACAGTGTGATTGGAGGGTCTCTCAGTCAGGGTTTCGGAACTCGGGTGACAACATTTGCCTGTCTTGTCACACCATCAGGAGGTGAGTTGCTATCCGATGGAATGTGGCTGTCCAGTTTCTTCTCATAACATGTGTATGGAAAATTTTCTCCGATCCTATTAACTAGATACCTAAAATTTATAGTCGTGAAATTTGTGTATACATATTGTGTATTTCAGTGTAGGTTCGTATGTAAATTACGTCACGCAGGAGCTGCGTAAACTCCATCGCATTTAATTCAAAATGGATATAAATGAGAATAAATGACGAATAACATCCATTATGTCAGGGAGAACAATAATAGTAAAAGGAAAGACCTTTGAACCTGGCTGTATGTATACTGGTCGGAAGGAAGATTCCGAAAGGTTCTCAGTGAACGTTGATTTTTTGTATTTACATGTAGAAGACATTTGTCTTCTTTAATAAGCGCTTTCCGTAAAAATAAAACTACTGCTTACTTACAAAATTATATTTTACACACATGGTGTTCTACAAACTTTTTCTTAACTGAAATAAAAACCAAGATATCATTATATTAAATTTCAAACTTCTTCTAAACCTTCTCTACCTGTGTCTCAATAAATTTGAACAAAAAATGAATTACTTTAAAAATTAAGAGGGGCCGGCCGACACTAGAAATTACTGAAGGCAACTCAATTTCGTGTTGTGTCTTGTCCAATTAAAAACATAAGATATGGTACCCTATGCTAGTTATATTTACTAAATCCAATATTACCGACCTTTAAGCATTCAGAATACAAAATTGTGTCAATTATACAAAGTGTTAAACTTGCAATATTTCATAAAGACAAGTGATGGCCATCTAAGATTACAAAATTATATTTTAAAACGAAGACAAGAATTGACTGTTATTCTCATTAAATCTTTTATTTTATTTTTTTTTAAATGTTTACTTATACTTCTAAACTATTTCTGTCTCTAAGGGAAGAGTCATTCAGAATATGTAACTATGACTACGCAGTGAAATAATGAACTTAACAGTAACCAATTACTGTATGACGCCATGCACTCCACTGAGTCATTATTAGTTGCACAACATTTCACTACAGCACAAGTAATGTTGAAAAGCACCCAAATTCAGTAACATTACTAATTGTTGTTAATTTTTTTAAATCCATGCATGATAAAGCAAATGACAGATTTTGAAAGAGTAAACTTTTATTTTTCTGTAAAGTTATGTTACTTCTCGAACTAACCTGCCGGTTTTAGAACAGTTGCCGGGTATCGATATCTCCAAGGAGATATAAACTGTTTTGTAAATATTAATTTAGTTGTGGTTTATTATCCCACGTAAATTTTAAACAATTAATAAGAGGGAATAGAATTAAAAATCTATATGTCCCAGCCAGGACTCGAACCTGGATCTCCTGCTTTTCGGGCAGGTATGTTTCCTTTACACCACCGGGACGAGCCAGATAACCGGTGGTGTAAAGGAAACATACCGGAAAGTAGGAGATCTAGGTTCGACTCCTGGCTGGGACAGACAGATTTTTTATTCTATTCCCTCACATTAAATGTTTATAAACTGTTTTGATTTTCCCATGTGCATACAATTTTGACGTCATTCTTAGTCCACTAGTTTGTAAATAGTAAAATTGTAGTTGTAGGTTTAGTCCATGGGAGTGACTTTTATTGTAGTTATTATTTTTATCAGTAAATTATAATTTGGAGGCATGGATTACTGTAATTAATATTAGTCTTCCTTTCTTTTTTTTTATTCAGCTTTGAAGTAGCATTTTTTACTTTTATTTTTTGGGTTGTTTTTTTCCCTTTATTTAATAAATTTTTCTTTAATCTATTATTTTTTTTCTGCGAGTTAAGAGGGACTTTTCCTTTAGTTAAGAACCTGGATTCACTGTTTCTGGGTTCCTTTATCTTCGTCTCAGAATTAATGTATTAATTTCCCATATTGATCATAGCTATTATGTTATTGTATCATTTCCATTAGTAAATACAAGAACAGTGTGGTGCCCAGTTCTCCTTTAGTTCTTAAGTTTAGAGTTCCCAGGAAGTCCCCGCCACGAGCGATCCGGAACAAGACTTAAGTTATAAGGGAAAACATTTCTTTCTACTCATTTCTGCAGACCTTTTAGTCCCTTCACATGGGTTTATTCCATTAGAAGAGTAGTTTAGTCTTCCACAGAAAGTGATTCAGCTTTTCAGAGGACCAGTATTCATGGAGGTACCGATTTAGCTTATTATTAAGTACTTCATTTTTATTATTCTTCTATCTTTTTTTCTTTATTTTTTTTTTTTAAACTTTATTAGTAATTACTACATATTTTGTGTAACTTGTAATGTGCTGGTTAATAGTAATATAATAATATTTACAATATAAGTTTCTATTATCATGATTATAGGTTTATTTCATATACTTATATATATATATATATATATATATATATATATACATATATAAAATGATTATTGTTGCTAAAAGGAAGAAAAACCTGAATTAAAGCTGTCCAATACTTAGTTACCTAGTATATATGGAAATAAATATTTTTAAAAAAGCCGCATTACCACTAAGAAAAATGTTTGAATAATAAATAATGTACAAAACTAAATCAAGCTACTCAATGTATATATCAGAGAAGGCAGCTTATAAACATTTATAAATAAAGGAAAATTTGAGATTAAAGTTATGTATTTGAATATGAGAATAATGAATATATCACAAGTTACCAACATTAAGAGTGTTGAATCGCTCTAAACTTTTTTTTTTTGCTTGTCATCACATTTATACTTCAATTGTTTAAATGTTTAAAGAGGAAGGTGGTTCTGAGGAAGAATTTTTTTTTTTTTTTTTTTTTTTTTTGGCAAATCAACCACTAGGGTCATTATTGCCTTAATGCCGGTGAGAAATGGCTATTCCTTCACCGTAACGGAGGGAAGGGGACGACAGAAGAGCAGAGGGAGAACCCAAAGAGGGGCAACCCCAAGAGCACCGGCACCGGCAGCGGCACCACTCTGATATCTCTCCCGTGGTCATTATTGCAGGCTTTTGTGCATGCTCTCGGAGGAAGGCTTGATTGTGGAGTGCGCATGTGCCTGCTCCATCCGCACTCCACCAAGCCTTGGACCTAAACATAGTCCAGAGTTCCAGAAGTGGCGCCAACCAGCAAGC
>KZ808458.1:49066-68430 GCA_000696205.2 Oncopeltus fasciatus | reverse complement strand
TTTAATTTTCTAAAAATTACTTAAAATCTAAAACATCATACCACTAAATGAGCTTTCCATTTTTTTTTTTTTTTTTCAAACGCAATAGATATATTTAATCATTGCGTTTATAGCAAAAGGTTTATGAAAATTACTATTTTGAGTTTAACTTCTAAAAAACTATCAGTTAGCTGCACTACTATTATGATTATGATTTGCACCCTCATGCGTAAATTCAGGTTTTGCATTTTTTAATACTAACTATTCTAATTAAGAATAAAACATTTAATCGTATCTTGTTTTAGACAAGGAATATATCCTTCCTCTCTGCAAGAATGACAAATGATATTAAGTGATTAACTGCTCATAAAAGATCTCATGTTCATGATGAATCGACATTAAACAAGTAATATACATTTAAAATTCTGGAATGTTCGTAATTGAACGATACCTTAATTATGATCTGATAAAACCGAAAACTATTTCAAATAATACGATAATATGATGGTAAATAAATTCCATTATTAGTTATGGGCCTTATAATGTATACGTTGATAATAATAAAAAATGTCTATCTGCAACTGTCTTTCAAAATATCATTAGGAGATACTCAAATTTAAATTTAAATATTAACATGGACCAATATATCATCCAAAAGTTATATTTTTTGGAAACCCTTCTCTGAAGTAGGTGATTGTTCTAGTCAGCGATAGGGTGAATGCAATAAACGTGAAATATAGAATATTGAACACACGATTGAATGACATAGAGCTAAGAAAGTAACTGATAGTCTTTGTTAAGCTATATACTTTCCCCCTTTTTCCACTTTACTCAAAAAGCATAATAAAAACATCTCACCTACAGCAGATAATATTTTGAATTGTTAAAACGTGCGATTTTTAAAGTGTTTTCAAAGATACTGGCCCACTAACAAGGCCCCTCTGACCCAAACATATTTATCATGGTTATGGTAGTCAAAATGGATTTAGGAGACTGACTATAAACTGAAAATATTAGACATTTAGAGTTTATATTCAATCTTTTTTTCTATTTTTCTTTTTTAACAAACCTATCTTTGTACTGATTTTATAAAAAAAATTATGTAAATCTAAGATTGATGTCAACGCTGTATGATAATTTCTTTAAATATTTAATATAGTTTGAAACGGTTGTCTGGATTTACTTACAATAAATCATTACTTCAAGAATTCCGTTTTCAAAGTGGCCAATTACATGTTAAGCGTCTTCAAATGTATTAAATCCATAAAGTTACTAATTAGTTACTCAAAAGTGTTAATAAAATTACTCTCTATTTTAATAATAATGTAATAATAAAGTAGTAACAAAATATTTTATATTTATTTGCTTTTATTTAATTAATTATTTATTCTTTGTAGGTATGGACATATCTTCTATGCAAAAAATAAATTATGGCTCAGCAGATGAAATTAAAATTGAACATGAATTGCAAGAGGTATGTTATATATCTTTTTATATATAAGTATGCAGTACCAAGATTTGTAATGGTTAAAACAGGAGTAAAAAGTAAGTGGAGTTCAGGAGTAGTTGTAGAAGGGAGTGAATTTAATACTAATCCCCAGCTTGCAAGTTTCAAGCTCACGATTCCATAGATAGAGGTTTCTGTTTTTTTGGACATAGGAAAAAACCTGTACTAGTGGAAATAGTAGTTGGTAATGTTAAGTACATTGTTATGAATTACAATGACTGCGACTAACTTTCCACAGCACAGCCAATCACAAGCTAGCAATATTTTAATTTATGATTCTTATAAAATAAAAAATTGCTTTATATATAGATATTTCATTTTTATTTGTTTAAAAGAAATAAAATGTTAACAGTGATAAAATTTATAGTTATATATAGTGATATTCTTTTACACCCCTTCCCTAGATCCCTTCTGAAGATCAGTTCATTAAGGTGGCCATGGTGATACTCTTCTACACCCCTTCCCTAGATCCCTTCTGAGGATCAGTTCATAAAGGTGGGCATAGTGATACTCTTCTACACCCCTTCCCCAGATCCCTTCTGAAGATCTGTTCATTAAGGTGGGCATAGTGATGCTCTTCTACACCCCTTCCCCAGACCCCTTCTAAAGATTTGTTTATTAAGGTGGGCATAGTGATACTCTTCTACACCCCTTCCCTAAATCCCTTCTGAGGATCAGTTCATAAAGGTGGGCATAGTGATACTCTTCTACACCCCTTCCCCAGATCCCTTCTGAAGATCTGTTCATTAAGGTGGGCATAGTGATGCTCTTCTACACCCCTTCCCCAGACCCCTTCTAAAGATTTGTTTATTAAGGTGGGCATAGTGATACTCTTCTACACCCCTTCCCTAAATCCCTTCTGAGGATCAGTTCATAAAGGTGGGCATAGTGATACTCTTCTACACCCCTTCCCCAGATCCCTTCTGAAGATCTGTTCATTAAGGTGGGCATAGTGATGCTCTTCTACACCCCTTCCCCAGACCCCTTCTAAAGATTTGTTTATTAAGGTGGGCATAGTGATACTCTTCTACACCCCTTCCCTAAATCCCTTCTGAGGATCAGTTCATAAAGGTGGGCATAGTGATACTCTTCTACACCCCTTCCCCAGATCCCTTCTGAAGATCTGTTCATTAAGGTGGGCATAGTGATACTCTTCTACACCTCTTCCCTAGATCCCTTCTGAAGATCTGTTCATTAAGGTGGGCATAGTGATACTCTTCTACACCTCTTCCCTAGATCCCTTCTGAAGATCTGTTCATTAAGGTGGCCATAGTGATACTCTTCTACACCTCTTCCCTAGATCCCTTCTGATGATTTGTTCATTAAGGTGGGCATAGTGATACTCTTCTACACCCCTTCCCCAGATCCCTTCTGAAGATCAGTTCATTATGGTGGCCATAGTGATACTCTTCTACACCCCTTCCCTAGATCCCTTCTGAGGATCAGTTCATAAAGGTGGGCATAGTGATACTCTTCTAAACCCCTTCCCCAGATCCCTTCTGAAGATCAGTTCATTTAGGTGGCTATGGTGATACTCTTCTACACCCCTTCTCTAGATCCCTTCTGAAGATCAGTTCATTAAGGTGGCCATGGTGATACTCTTCTACACCCCTTCCCTAGATCCCTTCTGAAGATCAGTTCATTAAGGTGGCCATGGTGATACTCTTCTACACCCCTTCCCTAGATCCCTTCTGAAGATCAGTTCATTAAGGTGGCCATGGTGATACTCTTCTACACTCCTCCCCTAAATCCCTTCTGAAGGTTTGTTCATTAAGGGGGGCATAATGATACTCTTCTTCACCCCTTCCTCAGATCCCTTCTGAAGATCTGTTCATTAAGGTGGGCATAAGTGATATTCTTTTACACCATTTTCCCAGATCCCTTCTGAAGATCTGTAGAAATTTTTCAAATGCCATTTCGTGAATTACTTAATTCTTCTATGAAAAATTTACTTATATATTGTAGAACCAAGAATAAGACCAAGTGGTCTTAGTTGACGAAGGCCAGACTGCCTGCATTTGTGGACGAAGGACTTTGTTCTCTCAGAATACTACATTTTAAACTCTTAATATTTTACATAATTTTTAGTTTAAGAAATAATGAAAGACATTAAATGCAGTCAGGTAATTATGTTTTAAAAAGAAAATTTTACTACCTGTAAAGTACTTAAGAATGCACTGAATTTGGATGGACAGCTGTACCCACACACAAATAAACACGAGTACGGAATGCCTCTTACGCGTACGCGAGCTTACAAGCATAAGAGGCTTTCTAATTCTGAATTATTGATCATTATAATGAATTTTTATGAATAAAAGTTTATAAGAATTGTAAATAAAAATGATAAACTGATAGTTCCGTCAAATCTAGCATACAACATGCAGTGTTTAAATATTCATTTATCCCCCTGTCGGTAAGAAATAAAAAGGAAATTAGTGACAGTTATTTTGCACTGACAAAAAAGTAATTTGATATTCATGAATATCAATTTTTCATCTGATAATTTTACCAGATTAAAACCGTTTATAATATATCAAATGCATTTATCTATTAAAAATTAAGAATTTTTCTTTTAATATGTAGAATTTTCTAAATTAATTTCATGAAGCAGTCATTGTTTATGTGTTTTTGGTTATCTACATTGTTTTATTTTATTTTAACAAAAGTAAATGTATGTGATCTCACCTTTTGAATAAAAATATTTTGCTAATTTTAAGGCCACTTTATCTTGTTTTGGTCACATGATGAGAAATTCCTCAGACACTATTTTAATAATTACCGATTCAAGCAATTATAAATAATTTATTCTTTTCATTTTATTTATTTTCATATTTCAAATGTGAGTCTTATTGTATATAAGCAAATGCTACTCTTTTATTGACTTTTATAAGCGCAAATGGGTTGCGCAAATTTTAAGTTTGCCTCATATTTTATGACTACTCCTATTTTGATTAATATATATTTTTGCGCATAAATAATTGAAATTAAAATATCCAAAATACTCGGCACTAAAAATAAAAGCAAAACTCACGGCGTTGTACTTCCATTAAAAAAACCCCTGTTACATAACTTCGGCCAAGTCATCCCCCTATTCAGCCGTACCCCTTCCTAAAACGGCTTGTTTTCCTAATGTCTTGCTTAGTCGCAACAAGGGTTAACTGATCATCAGTACTTACTTGCTAGAGTCCGGCATGGCGTACTTCTGTCTGAGGATAGAAGAGAAGCCTCATACATGTCTACTTATTGGCTGAAGCATATTAAATTATACGAGCTCCCTCAATCCCATTAAGCAGCTTACTCCGTCCAGAGCAGTAGATCACTAATGCAAGTGGAAAAGATAGTCTCGCGGGCAAACATCCCAGAGCTGATTTTCTAGGAGAAATGTCATTATCCTTCGTTCCCCATCTTTTCTGCTACTTTTTAACATATTTCTAGTAGGGATATCAAGCTATCCACTTTGATACCGTTATGCGACTTTTGAAAAGTTTCGTATCATCACTGGTGCTACAATGAAAAAGGTAAAAGCATGGTCCGTTCAAAATTGAGTAATAATCTAGAGTTCACAATAATTTTAAAATTAAGAAACTCAATTTAGGCTTTTCCAAAACATTACAAAAACTTGAAATAATTGTGTAGGCTAAAATTGGATTATGGAGAGGGTAGTCTAGAGGAAGACCAAAATTATAGTATCTTTGTTTTTCTTCAAGCTACAAAAATTCATGGAACCTAAAATATGTGAAAATGAATTAAGGAGGGTGTTATTTTCTGGGGTTCAATGAAAATTTTGTAGCATCTGGCGCACAACTTTAGAGTCTGTAAGAATAACCGTGGGAAGGTTTATCAGTAGCTACTGCTTATACTTGATGGCTTCTTTAATTACAGATGCTTCAGCACTCTCGGTGGAAAGGTTGTAGAGCAGTTTTCCTGAGTTTGTATTGTTTCTCATAGCATAGTGAACTCCAAAACCAGTAGCTGAGGAGGATTTTGAGCCATTATTGTAAATTTTGTAAAATTCAATATATTTTTCGACATTTCTTTTAGGAAATGTCAAATGATCTAAAGGAGCGGAATATTTCTTGGGTGGGAAGGGACAGTCAAGGCTGCAAGCTACATCTAATTGCATTTTGCAGGTTGACTTCAGAGTTTTAAAAAATAATGGGGTGCTTTATTTTTAAGTAATTAAGGGACATATGCGAAGTTTGTTCCGATTTCTGTATTTTTTAGAAATTCATAATTTTGTATTAACCATGGAAGACAAAGGACATTCTTGGGGAAGACCTTTCTTTGATATAATTTCAACTTCACCTTCTTCGGTCTTTATGATGATAGTCCTTTATTGAAGGTATAAATTGATATATGAAACAATTTCCTTCGTACATAATAACACCGTAATCGGGTGTAAGATTTCTTTGGATTTTAGGTACAATTCAAATCTATTTTTTATCGTGCTAATAATGATCTTTGTTATATAGGATAGAAGTGATACTGGACGATATGAACAGATGTTATCATCAGTTTTTTTTTATTATTTCTATTTTCTATTTTAATTTTGTTAAAAGTAAATATTATTTTATCTCTGATAGTGGAAATTGAATTATTTTGTAGTTGATTTCGTCAAGACTAGGTTTAATAGATTTTTAAAATTTTTAAACTGCTTCTAACTCTGGCATACAAAGAGGTTTTGAGGGTGTGGAATTTAGTCTTATTTCATTGTAATTTCCATTTGGGAATTTAAAATTTTTGTGAAGGGATTCAATGGCGTTTGTTTTATTTTGGGGTTACTATTTTGGGGCGCCAGGGTAGCTCAGGGAATCCGTTCGGGTCTCGCAATCCTGACGCTACTGGTTCAAATCCCATCCTGGGCAATCTTTTATTTATAAATAAAACCTTGTCCTGCGTCCTGGGTGTTTAGAATGGGGTGGCAACCTGTAGTTAGCCTCTCCCTCTATGACTCTAAGTGGTTTAAAGGGAGCTTAACACACACACACACACAAAATTACTATGTGGATTAAACGATCTATTAAATCACCTCATTTTTCGCCAGATGATATCCTTTGATGAGTCGCTGATGAAACTCTCCCAAGATGATTCGTTTGCTTCTTGGACAGCACGTTTCATATTTGTAGAAACGGATATGCAGAGTAGGAGATTTGAGGAAGGTCTCCAAGATTTTTTTCCTCTTAGTGTAGAGGTTTTCAAGGGATGAACTCCTCCAGGGTTTTGGAATATTTTTTTTATTTGTTATTGGCTTTCTTCTGGGAATTGTTTCCCCTGATTTATACGTATATCCTTTCAGTGATGGTATTTATATCAGGGTCTTCGTTATAGTTTAAAAGTTATTTCTGAGTTCGCCTTGGCATTTCTAAGGGTAGATTCGTCGAAATAATCTGTTTTCTTTAGGGGGGGTTTCTTTAACTTCGGGACACTTTGGTCCTGTAGAGAATAATAATAGTAAGGTAATCACTGGCGTAATTGGCGATAGTTTCTCAAATGACGTGCCTAATCATTCCTACTGAAACTATGGACAAGTTCACAGCGGAAGTGTATTTTGAGATTATTCTAGTTGAGAATCTTTTCGAAATCATTTATTAAGATTGTTTTGTGGAATATAGACATTGTTAATGCTAAAAGTTTGAAAATGATTTGAATATTGCTTCAATGGCTTCAATATTTTTGAGTTTTGGAAGATAAATTATTTTCCATTCCAAGTCCTTGTTGATCAACGTGGTGTTTTACATGGTGGGCAGCATGCCCATGCATGATCATGCTTTTCCACATTCTCGCCCATTGAGTCCTCTCCGCAGTCCCTGCCTCCGCAGTCCCTGCCTTCACTTGTCACTAACGAAGGGCGAGAAGTCTCTCCGAAAATTTTACTCTGCGTAGTGTTTTGTGTGTGTGTGTGTGTGTGTGTGTGTGTACACACACACACGTTCACTTCGCTCTTTCTTTCTCCTGTTCTTGTTCGTTATATATATATCGTAGCTGCGAGTGTTTCGTTTTCTTTATATGTATACATTACTTTTTTTATGTTTGATATTAATTATGTAAAACGAATAAAATTTATATATTCTCAAAACATGTCAATATATATAATATTTATTTTATATGCGAATTTTAAATAAGTGCAGTTTTGGCTTCTTCTAAGCAGACTTGTTGCAGTTATAGATATTTTCCCAAGCTATTTCATTGAAAGGTGAATAACTGATTTTCTTCAAGCGAAAGCTTCTAAGGAAGAAGAAAGGGTAAATGAAAATGTGCTTACATCAATAAAATGTCGAGTTTTCGAGATTTATAGAAATACCTTATAACTTAGACCCTCACTAGAGCTCCGTTTTGCATTTGAATTAGGAATTAAACATTTCTGAAAGGCTATGAAGGCAAAAAATGTGTTTTTCTTTCAAATGCTTTATTTGAGAAAACAACTATCGTAATATTAAAGGCAGGAGAAACATAAAATCTCAGCTTTTCTTTGAACATTTATTAGCGATATGCCTAATTTCCTTAGGAAAAACAATTAACTGCCGCTTCTAGAACGTATAATTAAATACTTACGATTTAGGTAAAAGCCTACTCCTAAATATTCAATTCCATTATACAACTCCTAAAACATTTGTTTTATTATTAAACAAATCTGTGTTCAGTTGCACTGGTCTAAACTGAATATTATGCACACTAAATCGATTTTTTTTTTTTTTACTCACACTTGGCATTTTAGGTAATCCCTTCCTCCTATTCGTCCAATTTTGTTAAGTAACTCTGCTATTTTTATTTTATAGCGACAAGCCGAATTCCATGAGTGCGATCAATAGTACGGATTGTAACGCATTCGCTGAGTACTAACTATTTAGTCTAATACGAACTGAAGGAACGGGAGAAAGTTTCTAGTTGGGCATTTCCTTCGTGTTTTAGGGCAGCTAACACGTATTTTATTTGGAGAAAGTACTCTTTACAGAAAATGCGAGGACTTTTGTTTTTCGTGATCCCCAATATCGAAATTCGATCAAGTATACTGATCAGAAATTCCCCTTCATTTTTGTGGAATGTTCAAAACATTGAAAAAGCTCCCTTCTCTAAGCCAATGATTCCCCTAGTAAAATGAATTAAAAGACTAAAAGTAACTATTACAGGGGCACGGTTGTCTGGTGGTTAAAAGAATGGACTCCTGGGTCAAAAGCCACTGGTTCAATACTCACAGTTCTATCTGGCAGACCTCCAACACAGTTTCTTCTGCGCTTTTGTTTTAATGACCCAAAGGATTCCGAGTGTGCACACCCATGTGGTAACACCCATTCCTAATTGGATCCCATTCTTCATATAATGAGAAAAAGTCAGACGGCCAACACGGAGTCCGGAGGTCGAGAATAAACACATCCTTCGCATGTGATTCTCTCCCGGCCCTAAACGATTTTTTTTTATTTTTTTATTAGCGCTCCTCAACTGACAAAACCATTCTCTAGGCCATTAATACATTCAGACATCGTCATGTAAGTACACTACTTCCACTAAACACAACATGAATTATCAGAATACTCTCTAACAGTCTACATCATTTCATAACCTATGATATTAACCAGTGAAATACTTAATTTACAGAAGCTTTAATACCATTGCCTTCTTGGGAAGATTACGGAGAATTTGGCCGGTGATTAAATCATATCCGGGTGATTTGCGCTTTGGCAGATGAGAGATTATATACTTGACCTCGGAAAATGTTACTGCCTTGAGTGGCAAGGACATGGGTAATGGCATGTCCAGGAACTCCTCAGTCTCAGCAGCATTCGACAGGTCTAAGGGATCTGTATGAGGATTAAATGTTTGCTTGAGGTGCTGGGCAAACATTTCGGACTTTTCTTTGTCAGAAGAGGCCCAGGAACCATCTCCTCGACGGAAGGGAGTGGAAGCTTCATGGCTCTTGGGGATTCTGCGAGTAGCAATCCAAAGTGATTTGTCTGCTGCTGAGAGGGTAGACAGATAGGCATTAAAGGCTTCATTTCGTAAAACACCTAATTTTTGTTTTACGAGTCAGGAAAGATGGTTGAAGTCGCAAAGACTCTGGTCTGGGGGGGTCTATATTTGCACAATGCTCTTGAGCGGCGTTTCGCTATTATGAGCTTTTTAAGCGAATCTGGGAGAGGTTTTTGGGACTCAGAAGAGTATTTGGTAAATTTTGGTTTGAGATTAGCCATATACATGCATTGCTGAAAATTTTTGGTAAAGGACTATACAGCTTCATCTAAATCATCTGAGGTTCTCAGAGAAATTCCGAGGTCAAGTGACTCTTCTATGAGAGTTCTAAACAAGGCCCAGTCAACTGGGCCAATAATGAGGGAGGGGGGCAATTGTTTTGGAATAGGGGTCAGGAGAACTGGGCTGTGGTCAGAAGAGAGTTCGTTTAAGGTAGAAGCAGACTAATTAAGAGGAGTAAGGTTTTTGCAGATGAAGAAGTCTAGGATGTCAGGAAGGCGGTTCACGTCAGAAGGCCAATAAGTGGGAGAGTAAGGACTAATTTTTTTTTTTTTTTTTTTTTTTTTTTTTTGCTCATGGACTGCCAGGGTCATTAGCTCATATTATGCTAATCAATCTCACTTGATTAAATCAGATTTCTAATATAACAAATGCATACAATATTCGTGAAAGAATAAATGTAATTTTATATTTTGTTACTGATATTTGTATCTTTTAGAAAGGACAAGACGTTCCTACACTTATCTCCATCGCGCTTGAGAAGAGATTTCAGATTTCCATCGATGCCATGCTTGGCACGAAGATTGCTAAGATGCGTGCAGCTGATTAGTATGTGCTCCACACTCAGTATTTCTCCACAGGCTGAACAGATTGGGCGACGCCTGCCGACAAGATGATGTCCGTGTGTCATACGGGTATGACCTATACGTAGGCGACTTAAGATGACTTGCTCGCGACGAGTGAACGTTTCTTTGTAGTACGGAGGTCGAACGGAATCTTCCACTGCCTTGAGTTGGGCTGTGCTTTGGGACCACTTCTCTTGCCAGTTCTTCCAAACGGCTTCCTTTAATCTACGTTTTTGGTCGTCTGGGTGGTGCTTAAAATTAGGGTTTTGATTTTTTGTCGTTGCTTCCTTTGCAGCAAGGTCAGCTTGTTCATTTCCATGAATTCCAGCGTGTCCAGGTATCCAAAGGAGAGTTGTGACAATATTTTTTGAGTTGAGGATGTCTATTGTGTTGAGTATGTCTTTAGTAAGTGGGTCTTTTGAGAATGTATTTTTTAAAGCGGATATGGAGCTTAACGAGTCAGTGCAGAGGAGAATTTTAATTTCTTGAGAATCCAGAAAATGTTGAAGCGCTTCTCTGATTCCTAGCATTTCTATTCTGTAAATATTTATTTCTTTAGGCACAGACGCTGCTATAGTTTGTTCTGGAAATATAACTGAATATCCGGCACCTTCATCAGACTTTGATCCATCTGTAAAGATTATTGTGTGATCCTTATATTTCTGAATAGCCTCGGAGTAAAGTTTTCTATAAATGTCATCCGGTGAGTCCTGTTTGTAGTACTTTGCAAGACTTAGATCACAATTAACAAAATTTATTGTCCATGGATATGAAGTGTACTGCTTGTGTAAGAGCATGGGATAAATTTCTTCGGATAAGCTTGAAACCAATTCATTAAATCTTATCCCCAGGGGTCTGGTTCGCGTTTGCATTAAGTGGTAGGGTTGTTTCAGTGGAAGTTCTTTTATCTTTTTGTGAAGAAAGTGGTTTGGTTTCGCTAAAATGGAAGTTGCAAAGGCTAAGGTTATTTGTGCTCTTCTAAGGCATGGTGGTAGATGATTCGATTCTGTGTATAAGGAGTCCAAATTACTTGTTCTGAATGCCCCAAGGCATATTCTTAAACCACAATTATAGAGACGGTCTATTTTCTTAAGCCAGGATTTCCGAGCTGATGAGTAGATTGGACATCCGTAATCGAGTTTTGAGCGTATTAATGCATCAAAGACTCGAAGCAAAATTTTTGTATCAGCTCCCCATTTCAATCCAGATATTACTTTTAGTAATTTAATAGAATTTTCGCATTTCTTTGTTATGTAGTCTATGTGGTCTCTCCACCTTAATGCTGAATCTAGGACTAGGCCCAAGAACTTATGATTGTCCTTGAACGCAATTTCCTGACCACTCAGATGGAGGTTTGGATGGTTATGGGGTCGTCGGAGTCTACAGAAGTGCATGGCCACAGTTTTATTTTCGGAGAAACACAATCCTAAATCTGATGCAGAATCACTGATGACATTAATGGCAGTTTGCAATTTCTCAGTTTCGTAATTTTCGCTTGAGTGAGTCATGTATAGGGCAATGTCATCAGCGAATATTGATTTCTCTATACTGTCTGGGATATTATTTAAAACTTCATTAATGGATATGAGGAACAGTGTGCAGCTCAAGTTTGATCCCTGCATTATACCGTTCTCCTGAAAGAAAGGTGAGGAAACTGCATCTCCAACTCTTACTCTAAAATATCTATTGTCCAGGAAATCTTTTATAAAAAGTGGAAGTCTTCCCCTGAAATTCCATCTGTGGAGTTGACGAATTATATTAAATCTCCACGTTCGATCATAGGCCTGTTTAAGATCGAAAAATATCACGGTGCAGTGTTTTCTTTCTATGAATGCGTTCTGAACATGATCTTCCAACCCAGCGAGTTGGTCAAGTGTACTGTATCCTTCTCGAAATCCTGCCTGGTAGGGGCTAATCAGGTTCTTATTTTCTAACACTTTAATAAGTCGATAATTTATTATGACTTCCAATAGCTTTCCAAGGCAACTGTTTAATGAGATAGGTCTATAGCTGTCGAGCAGATGGGGATCTTTGTTGGGTTTCAGAATAGGAATGAGCATCGAGGTTTTCCAACAGCTCGGGTATACTTTGAATTTCCACAATGAATTATAGAGATCTAGCAGAGCATGTTTCCCAGCAGAAGGAAGGTTTTTAATCATCTTGTAGGTTACACTGTCGCTACCTGGGGCTGATGAAATATTTATTGATTCCAAAGCTCTTTCAAGCTCACCTAGTGTGAGATCCTGATTGTATGGAAGCTTTCCTGTGTTTTCCAAGTCAAAGTTGAGTTCTCTTGCTTCCTCTCTCTCTTTCAATTGTTGAAAGTATTCGTTATATGAACTGGTGCTGTAGATACTTTCATAATGGTGGCCAAACATTTCGACTACTTGCACTGGGTCACTGATGTAGGAATTATTTAATTTAATTATTGGCACTTCAGGAAGTGTATTTCTTCCACTCAAGGACTTAACCTTTCTCCACACTTCAGCTGAAGGAGTATCATCCTTAAGTGAGCTAACATATTCCAGCCATGATTTCTTCTTTGCCAATACTTTTAATCTTCGTTCTTTAGCGTTAGCTTTTTTATACTCTATTAGATTTACAGTAGTAAAATGCCTGCGAAACCGATTTAGAGCTCTCTTCTTCTCTTGGTTAGCCTTTTTACATTCTTCATTCCACCATGGCACAGGGTTTCGAAAGCTGATTGGTGTGGAGAAAGGAATTGATTTTTTAGCTGCCAAAATTATTGCATTAGTGAAAAGTTTTGTGTCGTTTTCTATTTCGCCGGTCAAGTTAGGGGCCTTAAATTCATTTTGGTACTTATTCCAGTCAGCTTTATTGGTGTTCCATTTGGGAAGTGCTTTGAAGTTGTGACGTATGCTATTGTGCCTTATGATAATCGGGAAGTGATCAGATTGGTGAGTATGGTTTAGAGTGTGCCAATTCATAGACAAAGATACAGATGGCGAAGCAATGCTCAGGTCAATTGAATCCATTGAGCCTGAGCTAACAGAGATGTGGGTTGGAGAACCATTATTTAGTGTTACAAGATTTAAGTCAGACAGTAGATCATAAAGTATAGTTCCTTTAGGAGTGCTTCGTCGGGAGCCCCATGAAATATGGTGTACATTGAAGTCGCCAAGAATGAGGACAGGAGGTGGAAGTTGGTCGAATACACGTGATATATCATGCAAATTCCATAGTGAATTTGGTAGATACACACAGCATACTGTTACTGTTAAGGGATAGTATATTTTAGCTGCTACCACTTGAAGAGTAGTATTTATTTTTATTTCATGGGCTCTAATTTCATTACGAATGTAGATCGCTACTCCACCGTGGCTATGACTGCCTTCCTCAATTTCAGGTTCCTTGTGTATAACATTGTAACCCTTCAAGTGCTTTGGGAAACCTTTTTTAAATTTGGTTTCTTGAAGCGCAATCAGTGATGGTTTGTAAGTGCCAATCAGCCATCTTAGTTCATCTTCATGAGTCCTGCACCCTTGAATGTTCCACTGGATCATGCAATTTTCGTTTCCATGGTTATTTGCCATTATTTAGGGATTAAGTTCGTCGAAGCGAATCTTATCTTTCTTGGAAGACAACGGTCCTTTTGGAAGATTTTTCTTTCGGCCTCTTCGGGATTTTTTAGGAGAATCCTCATCACTTTTATCAGAGAAGACTCCTGGGGAGAAACTAGATATTACCGTTGTTTCCTTTTGCTCTTGTGGCTGGGAATTTGATTCCCTGCCAGAAGAAGAAGATGGTTTAGGGAGTATAGGTTTTGGAGGGTCAGGAGAAGGAAGTGGGGTTTTAGTGGGAATGGAGGAAGGTAGGGATGCAGGTGTAGAAGAAGGTAGGGGAGTAGGATTGGTAGAGGGGAGGGTTGTTGGAGTGGAAGTAGAAAGGGAATTTGAAGGAATAAAAGGAAGGGTTGCCTCTCGTGCGAGGCGGTTGGATAGAACTGATCGTTCATTGTAATTTTTTTCAACGACTTTTTGCTTGTTCGTGACTTCTGCGTATAAACCGCTTTTTGCATACGATGGGCTTGAGACTAGCTGACGCACTTGTCTATATGACATATCTTTATTTTTTACTTTGCATTTTTGAACTTCTTTCTCAAATAAATACACAGGGCATTCAGGCGATCGAGAAGAATGTTCTTTTCCACAATTCACACACGTTAAGGGCTTGGGGCAGTCAGTACCTGTGTGTATGTCCCTTCCACAAGCGCAAATACTTTTTTCGGCTCGACATTTTACGACGGTGTGTCCAAATTTTTGACATTTGAAGCAACGTCGTGGTGACGGTATATATGGTCGGACTTTAATTCTTTTATAAAATGCTACCCTTATCAGTTCAGGAAGTTCAGGTCTATTAAATGTTAATATGAGACTCCCTGTATTCTCTCTTGTGGTGCCATTCCAGCGTGTGATTCTCCTGATAGCTGTAACTCCTTGATCTTTCAAGCCATCCATTATCTCCTCATCTGTTGAATTCCGGAGATCATGACAGGTTATAACGCCTCTTGAGCTGTTAAGAATTCTGTGCTCCTCCGCTTGTATGTCAAACTCTCCTAGTTTCTTAGAAGCTAAAAATTTTTCTGATTGTTTCTTTGAAGAGCATTCAATAAGTAACGATCCTGACGGCATTTTGCTTATATTTTTAGTTTCACCAAATGTCCCTCTAATAAGTTTTTCGAGGACAAATGGTGATGTTTTTGTAAAATCAGAGTTGTCAATTCTTTTTACTACTATAAATCGTGGGAATTGTTCTTCCTCACGTGCTTGGGTAGAATTAAATGACAAAAACGTTGTTCTCCTTTGTTTTTTCTTATCAGGTGAGTTTGTGAATTGTATGAATGGTTCGTAAGTGTATGCTTTCTGGTCACGAGGTAATTGGATCTGTTCCAATGGCCTCTTTTGGTTTTTATTATACGCATTAGTCAGGTTTGTGCTCCCTTGAATAGAGCTACTAATAGGCAAATTGAGATCCGTGTCCATGCAAGAGTCTCCCAGAGAGGCCTGCACTCTCTCTGGGTCCAAAGTGATCAATCCGGCAGTTTGGTTGTTGGTAGACGTGGGAGATATCAGTTTAGAGGGCACAAGATTCCCAGTCAGTGCTCTCGTAGTCCGCGGTGGGGCTGCCACCTTAAGGCCAGCAGACATAGCCTCCCCTCGCGGGGTCAGGTCTAGCTCTATAGGGAAGGTGGCCCTACTTCATCACAAGACCCCGCCTCTACAAGTCCGCCTATCATCCTCTGTCGTGAATACACACTGCCACAGAGTAGATAGCCCAGGGGGTGCCGCGGGGAGGTCTGTAGTAGGCGTTGGCAGGGATAAGGTAGTTAGAAGATACCATGCAGTGGGGATGGCACTATAGCATGGCAGAGCTTCATTGAAAGTATTTGATTTCACCAATCCTGATAATCGACTTTTACTACCCGTTACCCTACCCGTTTACCCCCCAGGACTAATTATGCTGAGGTTTTGTGATGATACTGCATTATATAAAGATCGACCACGAGAGTTGGTCGTTCTCGATCCCCATTGCAAGTATTTCGCATTATAGTCTCCACCGGCAAGGAAGCGGGGACCGAGGTCTTTGAGGAAAGTGGAAAATTCTGGTGTAGTCATTGGTTTATTTGGAGGGCAATACACTGCTGAAAGTGTGATAGGATGGGAGGGTGTGGAAATAGACACTGATGTTGATTGAAGGGACTTTGTGGAAGTGGAGGTTAAAATATGATGGGTATACGATTTTTTGTTAAGGAGTGCAGTTCCACCATGAGCTCCTCCGTCAGGATGGTCTGTCCTATAAGTTTGGTTGCCAGCAATTTTTAGATTATTTCGTTTATTTAGTCGTGTTTCTATCAGTAATACTACGTCTACGTTTTTGTTATCGAGTACAAGTTTGAGTTCGTCAGTGTGTGTCCGAATGCCGTTAGCGTTCCATAGGAGGATAGCAAAGGAATTCTTGGATTGGGGAATCATGGTGTGGGAGTTGGTAGGGTCATTTTGGTAACCAGGTTTGTCAGTAGCGATATGAGTGGTGTAATGAGGGAGTTAAGTTGTGAGAAGAAGGTGTGAAATAAGGAGTGCAGATCGGGACGTTGGGGATAGTGGGTAGTTCCCTCCTAGGTGGGGGATGCGGTTGTGGTTGTGGCTCGTCTTGTCGGGGTTGTTGCTGGGTTGATTGCATCATTCGAGCGTAGGACAGTCCTGGCTCGACAACTCTGGAGGGCGGAGGCACTATTTTCCGGACTTGAGTTATAGTCTGTACTTGATGAGTAGGCAAGGTCCAATGTTTCAGCTCCTTGTAAACCTGACAGCCCTTGTAGTTGGCGGTGTGGTTGTGTTTACACAGTGCACAGGTAGCTGGGATGCTTCGAGATTTTGGGCAATCTGTACTTATGTGAGCGCTTCCACATTTGACACACCGTGGAGTGTGTTCACAGTATGCTTTCGTGTGCCCATACTCCTGGCACTTGTGGCACTGTACTATATCTTTACGAGGATGAGGTTTCTCAACTCTTATTCTACAGGTGGCAGAGCGAGGTCAAGCTATAAATATCTTGAATATTTTGTGTAGGCTCTAAGACCACGAAGAACAGTGGGAGGGGTATTTTTGAGACAGAGATCTCCCCTTTCTGGGGTCGGGTTATGATCACGTTTATGGCATTCCTGACAGAAAATCCTAGATCAGTCAACTCCTCTTTGATAAATTCTGGCGATGTGGTGTGGTGTAGATGTCGAATCACCACTCTTACAGCTCTCTCTTCTTTGAGCTGATAAGTATGGTGCTGCGCGTTCGTTTCCTTCAGATAATGTATAACTTCTCCAAACTTTACACACTTGTTGAGCGCACTTAGTTCTCGTTGTCTATTAATTTTCAGGGCATAACACTGCCTACAACCTATATATATTATTTGATAACAGAGAGCTACAAAAACATGGTGTTCACTGGCCGGGACTCACCGGTCGAATCCCAATCTGATATTTAAAAATTGTTTTGGTTTATGTTGCATTTAAATTAGTACGTGATTTTTATTTCAGATCGATAATCCTGCCTTCCATCTTGATTGTGAAACTCCTTCTGAACCGGACCAAAATAAAAATATGAAAATTGAAGAGGATGGTGACACACTTATTTATTGTGAAGAAGTTAAGGTAAACTTTAGATCGCGTACACATTAAACAATGCGTCATTTATTAGATTTGAAAATCAAAACCTTGGGCATTGACTATTGAACGGTCGTTAATTGTTCATATTATTTTCGTGTACTTTAAAGTAAATATATAAGAATGTAAATATAATAAGATAGTAAGAAAATCTTAATCACCCAGCCAATCAAATTAGAATCAAAGTTTAATAGGCTATGAAACTTAACTTTAATTAATTAATAACAGACTTAATGTTCGAAGCAATCTTTTAATTCTTAGAATTTTCATCCTGAATTTCAAGCCTCCAATACAAATATATACCAAACTAAAATATGAAATTGACTAAAATTGAAAATAATAAAACCACACTGCATTGAATAATGATAAAAATTCCACCGGATAATAAAAAATAATAAAATAAATAAGGAATTAAAATTATATTTTCTTGCCATAATAAATCCAAACCTAATTAAAGAAAGAGAAAAGTGAAAAGAAATATTAGAGAGTAATAAGACTTTGGAAAAAAAAGACGGTCACGTAGGAGTTGCGTAAACTGAGAAGATTCCCCATATCTCGTTTAAGATGTACATAAATAAAAATAAATTTTTAATTTGATCTTACAATGTAAAAAAAAAAAAAAAAACAATAAAGAGAAAAGAACGCTGGATCTTTTTTCGGTAAAGAAGATTAGGAATTAGAGGAAGTGCTCAACCTATACAGTTTTAATAATTAATTTTGATTAATTAAAGCGAACTTGGCCTGTTAAAATTTTATTCAAAAAATGAAATTATTACCCTTCTAAATAAATTGAATAGAAAAAAAGTGTTTGTGGCAAGCTAATTCAGATACTATCTTTATTACAGGTGGAAATCCATGAAATACCCAAGATGAAAATACTGACTCTGACGGAGAGCGAGAATCCAGCCGGCTGCCACAATGAAGCCTGCAAGGAATCAGCTGCTAAAATCATCATGCAGACCAACCAAGAAAAGCCTCAATTTGATCCATCACTTGGAATTAAAGTTGGCACCTTTGCTTTTGTTCTCTGTGCATTTAGCCTGTGGTGTCTCATACACTTTACTGTCCTTAATTAGACTATAATGAATGAAATGAAGCACTATTTTATCATTTATCATATACCATCACTTATTATTCTTGTTTTATTTGCCCTCTACTGACTGGTGTAGCGTAAATTTTAGTTATAAATGGCCTAATTTAAAACCCCATAGCCATATCATCACAAATATTGTATATTCCTGAAGAATTTAAGATTTAAGAATCTCTTTCATCTCTGGCTCTTTCAAACTAGGCAATTTAAAAGGACATAACCACAATTACATTCTATATATAAAGAGATCCAATCTTATTTAAAAAAGGATACTTTCATTAAGAAAAATATCCCAAATAATTATACCTAAATATATGGAAAGACAATTTCTTTAAATCCAACAAATTCTTCAAAAGAAGAAATTGAGGTAATGCGATCTAAAATAATGAATACCTTTGTCATTATTGTGACATATAGAGATAGAAAAAAAATTATTTGACTGCATACTTGCTATTCAAATCATGCCTGAATTTTAATTATTGCATAAGTTGAACATAATTTCATTTTAACTCACAAGATCTCCAACTCAAATTAAAATTAAATTACTTTTCACTCATTCGACAATGTGCTCCTCCATATCAAATTTATTATTTTAATTTATTATTGTTCAGTATTAATTTATTAATTTCATTGTTTTTTTCTTTTTTTGGGGGGGAGGGGGTGTTGGTTATTGTTAATGTGTCATTGTACTCTTATTATTATTTTTATAATTGCAAAAAGTTGTAATATCTTTAAACATTTAAATTTGTTTTAAATATTCATATACACATACAAACAAATATACAATTATATATATA